>WPIO01000038.1:405000-570000 GCA_009760855.2 Cristatella mucedo | reverse complement strand
CGTACGATGCGGCCGATGGGAGGCCGATCGTATGCTCACCGCATCCCAGTGCTGCGTGCTTGTATGCGGTTCTGTGCCGTACATAAAGTGGGACGCCAAGAGGTACCCCCTCTGGCGTGCATTTACTTAATGCTTATGTCTGGAGCCTGTTCAAAGCTGGATATTGGTAGCCGACCCATTAAAGCCTAACTATAGGTGCTCCATGAAATCGGGCGGTCTTGCTTTCTGTGTTGGCCCTTTCTCAGCTTTCCTTGATATCAGATGATATGTTCGAGCATTTGTCACATCGTGTATAGGTTACTGCAAATCTCTTCATTTAGAACTCCTGGCCTGCACCCTTAATCGTCTGCAGCTGGTGGGAAACTCGGCAGCTCGTCTGGTCTGTCGTCAACGGCATAGCTGCCATATCAGACCACTTCTCTCTGAGCTACACGTGCTCCCTATCAAGCATCGAATCGGCTTTTAAGATGATTTTTTAAGTGTATACTTTTAAGATCCTGCTGAATCAGCTCGAAATCGAGGTGTCATGTTCCAAAGTGGCCTCGTTAGACGACCATGTCAGCTCCACAGTCAAATCTGCCCACTTTCAGCTACGGAACATTACTAAAATTCGGGCTTGTTTAAATAAGGATACCACGTCCAAATTGGTCCATGCATTCGTGACATCCCGTCTTGACTTCTGCAACTCACTGCTTACTGGCCTACTGGCATGTGCAATCAGGCAGTTACAGCTGGTGCAAAAGTCAGCAGCTAGGCTTGTCTGTCGTGAGCGTAGCAGTTGCCACTTCACACCACTTCTCGCCGACCTGCACTGGCTACCAGTCAAGCAACGGATTGACTGCAAGGTTTTGTCGCTCACTTTTAGGTCACTTCATTCTTTGGCTCCAGCCTATCTGTCAGATATACTCTCCCATCAGGCCAAGCATCGTACCACCCGCTTTTCGGAATCCAACAATCTTCAAGTACCTCGTAAAAACCTCAAATCCTTTGGAGACCGTGCATTCAATTGGTATGCTCCCAAAGGCTGGAACTCCCTTCCGACTTGCATCAGAACATCCCCTGACTTGACCACATTTAAAAAAAAACTTTGAAACCTATTTAGGACAGCATTTAGTGGGTCCCTGTGATTCGTCCTTTATGAGCTTATGCGTGCTGACACTGCATGGTGCCACTAACCACATTTGCATGCTGACCCTGTGCATGTCACCCCCTAACCATGTTATTCATGTTGTTTATCAAGCATGATATTACTCACGATTCAATTGCGTTTTCCTTTGCAGCAAATGTAAAGCGCCTAGAAAGAGATTGAGTTCTCTGAGGGCGCTTTATCAACTGCATTATTATTATTATTAAGATCCTTTCTCTAGGGTGCAGGCCGCTTCAGTCGCTTGCACCAGTCTACTCATCCAACTCCCTTGCTCCTTCGAGTCACGTGCTCTTGCACCACACACACACACACACACACACACACACACACACACACACACACACACACACACACACACACACACACACACTTCAGCCTCCAGTCGTCTGTCCGTTCATCACGCTAAATCGAAATTGTAGGTCTTCAGTTTGTATGCACCGAAAATTTGAAACTCGCTTTCCGTTACCACTGCATTGTTACTCTGTGCTTTGCACGCTCACGGGTGCATGATACAGTGCATGTTAATGACCAGGGATCGAGGCAGACAATGTCATTGTGTGTCTTCTTCTGTGTTTTTGAATGCTTGTCTAAGCATGATATCTTGCTAGTCATTAATGTGCTCCGTCCTGCCCCCGACCAAGGCCAAAGTGAATGTATTTGATGGCCGAGGTCGTGGGCTCGAGCCCCGTGGCATATGTGAAGCACCTGGATAGTGATTGAATTATCCTAGGGTGCTATAAAAATAAATTATATTTTTTTCGTTATTGCTTCTCTTGCAAGATTAAGTTATTGTTTAAGTGACTGGATAGGGATTTGGTTTCCCGTACGGTTCTGTACCAAAGACTTAGTATCGCGTTCATTATTAGGATTATTGGCGTTATTGTTATTACTGTGTTGTGCAGCTAGGTCTCGTGAGCCGCTTGTTTTCACTCCTCCTCACGAAGGGAAGCACTGGCCTGCCTTCACTCTTGTAGCAAATGATTGTACACTGTGCCACCAAGGCTGTGCCTCTGGCCGGAAGCCAGTGCCGCCACACAGAATGCAGCTGTCCTACACCTGGGTCCCCGGCACAACGGCTTTCTTATGCCTGCAGAAACGAGCTTTTTTCTGCCTTCTCAGAGGTTGCATGTTGCCCCTGCATAGGGATAGCTAATGCGTTCGATTGGGTCAGCTGACCACTGGCTGAGTGGCCTGCCCTTTCCTGGGCAGTGCCTGCTTGTTGGAAATGCCATCTTGCTATGGCCGTGAGCAAGGCAGGCTGGACGCGTGGTTCCATGAATGTGCTTAGTTTATAGTGTAAGTGTGTGCACCTCCCTGTGTTTGCGTGTGTGTGTGTGCATGTGTGTGCCCACTTGCTGTGTTTGCCGTTCGTGCTGACAGCTCGAGGCTCGTGTCGGGATGGTCGTCTAGAGCAGCCACGACTCGGTCGGAGCTTCCGGTGGCGACCTCACTTCTGTTTTCGGTCTGTTCACTCGACCTGGTCCTGCCTGCAGTCTCCTATCTCTCATGCTTGGTCGTCGTCGTCACAGCGCCAGCTCGAAGGCGGCCGCCGCCGGACCTCGGCAGTCAGCTCGTAGGTGGTCGCGGGTCACGTGCATGCCGCCGCCATTCGCAGCGATCGCCACCGCTCGCGTGGAGGCTCAGCCTGTCACCGTCCAACGTTGGGAAGTGAGCAAATTTGACTACTCTCGTGACGAATTGCTATTGCAAGAGGACTAGAGCAGCAGTGGGCAGCTGGTGGCAGCAGAGGACAGTGACCGACGACTGACAGGAAGTGCAGCAGCAGCTGCCGCTATCGATGTTTTTTGGTGGAGACATGCCACGTTTCTCTTTATTTGAACTGCTCTTAAGTCTGGGGTTGGGCTGGGGCAAGGTGAATCTAGAGGTCAGAGAGAGAGAGATAACTCTCCGCCTTTTTAGCTTATCCTTTAAGCTGAGAAATGAGGGGTCCGAAGGATCTTGCCCGTGGCAGCCAATCGTTTAAAGCTTGAAGCTGGTGTCCATGAAGTTCAGCACGGCCCCTGTTCCCTCCATTTCCGGGAGCTCGGCTGCTCTGTGGCTGTTGACAAGTGGCCGTGGCAGTCACTGATTTGAGTCCTTGCCACCAAGCTATTGCCAATGTAGCCTATTTGCTGCACCAAGCCAAGAGCCGCCGGCCCCTTGCATAATGTCTATGAATTTTGCATTCCTTTGTTAAGATTTTGTCGAGTCTACTACCACTAGCAGCACTTTTCAGTTGCTGTGTTCAGTTACTTGGTCGAGCATGCTTGCTCTGCATTACTGACTTAGTCTACTGTCGATACTGTGCCCCCCTTATGTTTCAACATAACATTCCGTGCTCTGCTGCCTCCGAGCTTGCCACCTCTCCTCTGACCTGTCGACATTTGCCGTGCTGCTACAAGATGTTTGCTAGCATTGAATTGAGGTCCGAGTGATGGCATAGAAAGTGGGTGGCCATCTGGAAGTTGCTTTCCAGCCATTTGTAATGTAGCGCATCTCCGGCTGTAAACTCCACAAAGCCACCTACCTAGACTACGTGGATGTTACACATGAGAGATTTCTATAGAGCACTTAAAGCCTAAGTGGCTTTCGGCACTTATTTGGTAGCCAACAGACTTCATCTCAGGCAACAAAGAAAATGTGGGAAGCATAGTTGAGTCAGGGGAGCAGTTGAGGTATTTTGAGCAGCATGGAAGTAGCAGCTCAGGGCCGGCTAGAAAGGATGTGCCACAGTGCCAGCAGGAGAGTAGATGTCTGAATAGTGGAAGTGAGCTCCACAATCTAGGACCTGCAGAACAAAAGCTTCTGTCTCCAGATGAATGGAACAGCTAATTTATTGTCTGCAGAGGGGGCGTGAGGGGGGCACAGGGAGGCTGAAACTGGTGCAGCAGTTCGACTAGGTATGAAGGAGCCAACCCGTAGCAGGCCTTGTGGGTGTAGCAGGCCTTGTGGGTGTAGCAGGCCTTGTGGGTGTAGCAGGCCTTGTGGGTGTAGCAGGCCTTGTGGGTGTAGCAGGCCTTGTGGGTGTAGCAGGCCTTGTGGGTGTAGCAGGCCTTGTGGGTGTAGCAGGCCTTGTGGGTGTAGCAGGCCTTGTGGGTGTAGCAGGCCTTGTGGGTGTAGCAGGCCTTGTGGGTGTAGCAGGCCTTGTGGGTGTAGCAGGCCTTGTGGGTCAGCGTAAGAGCTTCACTCGGTATCCGTTGATCATACGGAAGCCATCGAAGTTCTTTCAGCAAAGGAGTGGTCGAACCTCTTGAGATGTATTAACTAGCCTTATGCATCACCAGCCTCAGCGGCCTAGTGTGTGTGTTCGGTAGCCGAGCCAAAATGGAATTGTACCGATAGTGTCTGTCGACCTCAGTAGAAACTTCCAGACGAGTCGTCCCTTTCTGCCAGTTGAACCGATCGCTGCATTTCTAAGCAGTCTAGTCCCTCGTGACTTCCACTTTCTCACTGCTTCACTTTCGATCGACAGTGTTCGACCGACCCACTGGTTCAGTCAGCAACCGTCTTTGGTCCGGTTTGGTGTATCGGTGTGCATCTTGCATAGTTGTGGCTGTATCGGTTAGTATTCGATGTCGAACCATTCGAGCATCATCACCTGTACGTGATGCCTTTGTTGCACCGAGTGCTATGCTCCTTGTGGCTTCTGAACCTGCATTAGAGACCGGTACTCGACTGAGGGCGATGGCGACATGATCGGCAACAAAGCATGTCAATGTGCACTAATAACTTGCTTCTCACCCAAAGCCCTACCAGGGTTGTGCAGAACGTTGCACTAGAATTCTATACCAAGCCCCGTGGTGCCTTCCTCTGCGCTCTTGCATGCTTGTCATAGCCTGCTTGTTATTAATCTGTGGCTATTGCTTCTCTTAACTTGCTAGTTTGACCCGATGTTTAATGTGCTCACCTCTACCAAGGTCAAGGTGAACGTATTTGTTGACCAAGGTCGTGCGCCCGAGCTTCGTTGCATATGCGAAGAGGCTGAATCGAGATTGGGTTCTCTTAAGGCACCACACAAATCGGCTATATATTTTTTACAGCAAGATATGTATGCCTGCATTTAGATTTGGTTCTCTTGGGATGTTGTGCATGAGACTTAGTATTATTGTTGTTGCGGCCTGCAGAAATTTTAGAACAGCAACGTTCGAATGCAGAAGCTCGGGGTCTGGACCCTTTGAAGTCCGTGTGTCACCAGCCCCCTCCCCCTCCAGTGGTCACCCTGAGCAATAACGCTGGTTGTAGTATGGCTCCAAACAGGCGGCTGACCGGGTGCCCTCAGTTCTGTTAGGCTTGTGGGCATGCCAGTTGACATGCCAGTAGACGGCTTGTGGCCATGCCAGTTGACATGCCCGTAGACTATTCGCTACTCTCGGGTGTGTGATGCCGCTTCCTTTTCATGACTTTGCACAGGGGTCTGAGACAAATGCGCATTGACATCGCGTGTACTCGACAGCCTCGGCATGCCTGAGCATGCCCGCCGTTGCTCCGTCTTTGTCGAATCTAGCTGGCTGATTGGCAACCAGTTAAAATGATCCGTTTCTCTTCTCTTTCCCGTTTTGGGCCTGTGCGCAAGCTTTTTCATGAGGCCGTGTAGGTGCGCGCTGACGCCGTTCGAAGCAGCCAACCGTGGCCGAGTTCTTTCAGTGTCTTGCGTGCCCCTTCGCCGAGTACGCAGTCCCGCGACGGTTCCGTCGTTGTCCCCCCCCCCCCAGCAGTTGCTTCGTCTCCCACCCCCTCTCTTGCAGTTACTTCTCCCCCACCCCGTGCATGCCGGAGTGGAGCAAAGCTGGCCGCTAGTAACGCTGCCAGCGCGCTTCCTCTCAGGCGGAGCCATGGCTCGGGCGGCTGTGAGCCTGGGAGGTCGTCGTGCCTGCGAGGCGATTTTGCCTGGTTCACGTGTTACGCTTGCCAGCAGCCGCAGCCAATGAGCTCGCGTGCGGCCATCTATCTAGCTTGCCTCACAGCGAGGCGGCCATCGCTGCTCGTCGGCGGGCGCCGGCAGCCTGTGCAGCTGCCTTGGGTTCTCCCGTCCGGTTCGCTGGTGAGAAGCACGGTGCCCTTTACCTCTTCGAGTCGGGGGGGGGGAGGAGGGCGGCATTTACCTCCATGCGGGCAAGCCTTCGCCTTCTGCTGCTCCCTCGGGTGGCTGCCGGCGCCGGCGGTTCAACCTTTCACTTTGGGTTGGTTGTTTTTGGCTTTCGTTCGTTACTGCTGACCAATTGTGTGTGGGGAGGCCACGTTGCCCCGCCCCCTAAGATTGGCGCTCCGGCTTCCTCTTCCGGCCGCCAGCAGCCTGCTGGGCTCAAGCTGGCCTGCAGGCCCTGCCTGCTCGGCTGCTGCCACAGAGTTTGCAGCCGGCCGCCAGCAGCCCTTGTGCGTCGGAAGCTCGGTTCTCGCCGTGTGACCACTTGCTGGCTGGAGGAGGGGGTGGGGCTGCTGACGTTCTGCGACCAGAACCTCGTTTCGAGACTGTGCAGAGCCTCGCTTCGCTCGACGGCTGTAGCTAGCACGGTCATTGCATGGAGCATGGGTCGTCGAAGCTAATTGCATCACGTCGTATCCCCCAAAGCGAAGCTCTGCTCTCGGTGGGACCCGGTTCCATTCGCTGCCTCACGGCTGTGCTATCACCTCACGTGTGAATGTCACCGGCCCCTCCCCTCGAGGAACGGCTCTAATGAGCGCGCTCTGCAGGCGGCTGTGACTGACGCCTTATCTGCAGCTGGTTGCGGTCCCGCCGCTGCTAGGCAGGGGTTCGGTCGCACAAGAGGTTAGCCGTTGCTTGCAATGGTGTGCACGCCCAGTGCTGCAATCAGTGGAAGAGTGTCAAGTTGTGGGAGAGCAGCCGATTTGCTCGGGCGATCGAGGTCTGCCCAGTGACATTGGCCGTCGTCAAAAAGGGATGGAGGCGCCCGCGTGCGCTGCTGCTGACCGCACGGCCAGACTTGGACGGTTTTCGGCAGGGGCTTTTTTGGCTAAAGAAAGTTGATGCTGCCCGTGTCGGTGGAGCGCCTGTTGCATCGTTATGCATCGGTGCCTGTGAAAGCTATCCTCCTCGTGATATTAAACGCCCGGCCGGCCTGTCACCGGCCTGCCCACGTCGCTTGCTGCCTAGCCTGAGACTGTGCTGCCTGCATTCTCTTGGCTAGTCGCATGCGCAGTCGCAGCACTGGTTCCGGTTCATGACGAAAACTCCGAGGCCAGTGACGTGGCCAATGCGGTCACTTGCCATGTTGGGCCTGTCCCACTTGCATGTACATCCTATGCTGACGTTTACCTGGCACTTCCGGTACGTGTGCCGGGGAGGGGGGCCATCCTTTCATCTCATCGATCGAGCCGACCGCCGCCGGTCAGTCGCCGCTGGAATGCACCGCCACTTGTGCCTTTGCTCTGTAGGCTCGATGGAGCCGCAAAGCAGATTATGAAGCGTCCAAAAGCGAGTGGCGCTGCCGACGCAGCCGATGCGCCGGCACCCAAGCTCGCCAAACTCGACAACGGCTGCCATAGCAGCAGAAGCAGCGACGGAAGCGGCAGCAGCAGCAACGACTGCGTAGGCCCCTCGACAATCTCTAACGGTTCGGTCGATCTTGCCGACGGCGAGACGCCTCTTCCACCACCGGCGAGCGGCGGCCATGCTCGGCGACGCCGCCACTCGCCGGTCGTGACAGCGACGCTGCAAGGCGGCGGCGCTGAGAACGGCGTTGCCAGCAGCGGCACTGCCTCGTCCTCGCCACCGGCCGATGCAGTCGACGACGATGACTCAGCTGCATCAGAAGAAGAAGAAGGTCCGATGGATCTGAGCTCCTACGGCGGCGATAAGGACAAGCAGCCGTCGGCGCCGCAGCAGCTGAACTGCTCGTCCATCGGCGGAGGCGCCGGCGGCCAGCGGTCGGCCGGAGGGGGCGCTCTCGAAGCGGCGGCGTCAGCCGCCGGCGACGGTGCGGCGATGTCACCCGCCGCCAGGCGGCTGCAGATCGTGCGGCAGTGTCAGGCCGAGCTTCGCAACGAGGAGGCTAAGCTGCACCTGCTTAAAAAGCTGCGTCACAATCAGGTGCGTGAGCCGGTGGCCACCGTGAGGGCAGTGGGGCGTCGCCGAAGCTGCCCCCCCCCCCCGTGTACGTCCCCTGCGTCAGTAGCCACGGGGCTCAAAGGGGTTCTCCCACTTTGCGACCTAGGTCACGGGCTTGAGTTCTGCAGCAGGCAATCCTTTTATCGCTCGCTGGCTGCTAGCGGCAGGCTTGCTGCCAAGGCTCTTCTGCTGCCACCACTACGGTAGAGGCCGTTTGATCAGCCTTGACCTTTACTTTCGCTCGTTGGCACGGCTGCCCGACGACGTGGCCGCCGTCCGGCCCCCAAACAAGACTGGGGCCCATCTGTCATCTCGCTTGCTTTTAATTCCAGCAACAGCGAGGCCTGCCCGGCGACGGCCCGGGCTTGCTCCGGGTCGAGGGCGCCGGTCCGCGTCCTCAGCCTGCCACAGCAGCGTCGGCCGCGTTGCCGATGGTGTCGGCCTCTCATCTGCCGCTGAAGCTCGGTGCCGCCGCGGCAACGGCGGCACATCCGCCGCCGCTGGTTCGAGGCGCTGGCGCAGCGGCGCCGGCGGGGCACGGTCTCACCACCACCTCTCACCTGCCCAGACCAGCGCACGGTGGCAATGGCGGCCTGGCTGCGGTGAGTCACTGTGGCTTCCTCCGCCGCCGCCACTTCGGCGCTGCTTCGTGCCGTGCTTCGCCGGTCCGACGGCGTGCCATTGTTTGGCTGGCTCCGACGAACTGCAGTTGCAAGTCCAGTGCCGCGCCAAGGCGTTCATCGTCGGAACTCTTTCGGCTAATGACGAGCCGGCGGCCAAACGGAGTAGTCTCTCTTCTCCTCTGTGCCTTGCTTCCTACCCGATAGTAGTGCTGCACATGCAAGTTGCGTTTGTGAGTTGGCCTGTAGACAGACAGACAGACAGACTGGCAGCCGAGTTGAGGTCGTCAATCCTATCTTTTCCAAGTTTTCCTGTCATTCGCCTGCCTCTGCGCACACGGCGCACAAGCCTCCGCTCGAGCGCGCAGGTCGGGCCGATGAACAACTAGGACGTTATCTGTTGTAGCCACCTCGGCACGGGCCTGGTGGCCACCACGGTGGCGGCAGCGCCGCCGCTTCGTTCAAGTCCCCTGCACTGTCCGCACCGCCACCACTGGTCCACGTGCCACGTGCATCGGCCGCCAGCTCTCAAGGTTAGAGCTCGTCCGGCACCCGATGCTGCCGACGTCGCCGCGGCCGCGCTCGGCCTCCGCGCACGCATCACTTGCCTCTTCACTGGTGCAGCCTCTCCACTGTTGCTTGCCTTCCGTCTGCAGGGCCGTCCGGCGGAGGCAGCACCATGCAGCTGCCTCACTCCCCTGCCGGCAGCTACGGCGGCTCGGGTCCCTCGCATCAAGCCGCCGCCGCATCGCCTGCCGCAGCCACGCCGCCGCCACAGCAGCCGTCACCTGCCTCGACGGCGGCCGCCGCCGCGGCGGCCATCGTCAATCATCAGACGGCAGAGCAGCGGCAGCAGGCAGCCAAACTGGCTCTGCGCAAGCAGCTGGAGAAGACGCTGCTGCAGATAGCGCCTCCGCGCCCGCCGCCGCCCGAGATGAGCTTCGTTCCCAATCTTGCTAGCAACGAGTTCGTCTACCTGCTCGGGCTCGAGGTGCGTGCGTGCGTGCGCCCGCGTGCGCCCGATGCTTTTCCGGCCACCGCTCGTCGATAGTCGCCCCCCCAAAGGGAGCAGCGGCCGGCGCAAGCCGCGTTGCTGAGCAGTAGCATGATCAACTGTACCAACTTATTGTAATCACTATAATAATAATAACGCACTTAATAAAGCGCCCTCAGAGAACTCAATCTCTTTCTAGGCGCTTCGCAGAATGTCATTGCATACTCGCCTGCTGAATCGCAGCGCCATGCCCTCCTCTTCTTCGTTCGTCTAGGAGATAGTCAAGGGTCTGCTCGGCAGCAGCGGAGGCTCGGCAAGCGACCGAAAGGAGCCCGGCGCTGCGACGCCGGCGGCGACGCCTGCCGGTGGCAGCCCATTCACGTGCGCGCAGTGCGCCACCGACTACACGCCGGTGTGGAAGCGCGAGAAGGCCGCGCCGGGACGCATCGTCTGCGAGCGCTGCATGACGAGCAACCAGAAGAAGGTTCTCAAGCAGGAGCACACGGCGCGCCTCAAGAGCGCCTTCGTCAAGGCGCTGCAGCGCGAGCAAGAGCTCGACCAGCGTCTCGCCGCGGCTGCAGCGGCGGGAGCGTCGCCCGACGCAGCCGCTTCGACACCGCCTCCCGCTGCTCACGCCGATCGCTCGTCGGCGACTGCCGCCTCGGCCGGCCATGGCCTCGGCACTGCCGACAGGTGGCGCCAGCAGCAGCAGGCGCATCAGCGTCACAATCACCAGCAGCACCGCCACCACCAGCAGCAGCATGCGCTGACGCCGGTGCAGCAGCACCAGCACCATCGCCACCACCACCAGCAGCAGCAGCAGCATCACCACCACCAGCAGCATCACCGCTCGACCGGTTCGTCGGCGGCACAGCACAGTGCCCTGGCTGCCCACGCGGTGCACCTTCGTGCCGCGGCCACGGCGGCCGCGGCTTTCCAAGCGCAGGCCCTCTCTTCGACCGCCTACCATCGGCAGGTGTATGCCAGCAGAGGCGGAGGCAGTGGCCTCCCGCCCAAGCCTGCCGCGTCGGCGGCGGCCACCGCGACCGACATGCAGAGGCAGTACCTGCTTGACATGATTAATCCGAATCCACGGCAGTCGTGGAAGACGTGAGCAACACCTGCCCCAGCGAGCGAGCGAGCTTAACGCGAGCTTTCGGCGGTGGCGACGCCGGATTTTTCTCCTTTTGTCAAGACCTCCGGCCGGCCGGCCGTCGAAGAGGGCGGCCAACGCATTTCCGGAGCTTGATAACCTAAGTTATTGTGATCCGTGCACCAGCGCCCGCGTGTGCGGTGGCAGCCCGCGGCTGCTGTGCCCGCATGCGAGCATGGGTAGTCGGCGGCCTTCCGCGGCCGCACTCGTGTGTACGGCTGGCTGGCGTGTCGCGTGTCTTGCGCAGCCCGGCACACTTCTTTTTTCCTTTCTGTTTTTTTTTAGCAGCCCTTTTTGTAGGCGTACCTGAGGTGCTGTGCTTGCCGGGGCGCTCTCTCTCTCTCCTTTTTTTTCGATGTGAGCGGCGTGCGTAATCGTAGCCAGTGGCTCTTGCTGGTTGGCCGACTCTGTACTCGTATTTGTCACCTTCAACCGAGTTTTCACTCTGTAAATTTGCCTTATCTGACCCGCCGTGCTTTTGACCCTCCCAAATGCCCCCCACCCATCGAACGCCCCGCCCGAGTAGCGGGCCTGCCTGCGACGCCCTGCATCAATAAAGCGCCGTGAGCTCACGTGACTGGACTCTGCCGCTGGGAAGGAGGGGGGAGTTGGGACCAGTGGTCTACCATGGCAGCTTCCTTGCCTGTGGCTTGCTTGACTTTCTGCAGTAGCCGGCAGCTGTACCGGAAGCTCAGTACGTCATCAGAGACAGACGTGTCACGTGAGACCGTCGGTGGCCGCTCACTCCTTGTGGCCCGTGTGCCAGTCTTAATCGTCGGACCTGTGTAGAGATTGGAGATACTCGACGACAAACTCGACCTGGAGTTGTAGATGAGAGGCCACGCACGACCTGAGCTGGTCACGTGGTGAGCTGACGGCGTCCAGAAAACTAAAAAGACAATGGTCGTCCTACTCTATATGTACCCTTACCTTTGTGCGACACCACCACAAATCCCCACACCTCTGCCCGACGACTGAGCTAGCCACCCATCCTTTGAGCTTGGTTAAAACCTCGTCGATCCGTGAGTGGCAGTGTCCAAGGCAGCAGCAATACACGGCAGCTCTGTCTCTACTCTTGTCTTTTGCCAGTTTGGCTTTGCCAGGGCCGACTTAGGACCCATTCGTAGCTTGATACATTGAGCAGCATCATTTGCGGCTAGTCAGCTGTAGTGGTGGTCGCAGCACTGCCGTCCCAGCCACCGATGACGTCGTTTGTAGATCAGTACCAGTAGTAAGTGTCAAGCAGCGTACCTTCAGCCCAGCGAACCCTCAAACCTAGCTGGCAAGCACTGCCCCCCCCCCACCGACGCCCACTCCTCGTGGCGAAAGTTTCTACTAGCTGAAAGATTTCAGTGGCTGGGGCTCATCGAACCGCGAATGCCAAGTGTACCGAAACACAATCGCTCTGACATGGGAGTGGACTACCACAATTCTAGCGAAACAGGTACGTTTAGCCGACTGGCAAGGTGCTCGCTAGCCAGCAACGACCAAGGTCGTGGGCTCGAGCCCTGCAAGGTATGAAAAGCGTCTGATTAGAGGCTGAGTTCACTCTGAGGCCCGCCCCCTTTGAGCCCTATACAACAACAAAATTGTTTACATTACTCCGGCAGCTTATCCTGCCGCTATCTGGCAGCCGGACTTCACCATCACTTCCACGATGCCCTCATCAAACTATTAAATGTAGTGTCACTTCGACTGCACTTCCTCGGTGCTGTGTGAAACTGCCGATCGCGAACACCGAGAAAGGTGCTTAGGCAAAAGGAGGGCGCGAAAGCAAGCCCCACGTGGACAAGGGTTCAGCGTCAAGATTCGCCTGCTTTTAACGGGGGGGGGGGGGGCAGACTCCCCAGCACAAACTAGAAAGAGAACCAAAAAAAAAGCTCGCTCGGCGTTGCACTTCGATCTCGGGGGATCGACGGATTACCAGATGAGACAATAATTTTCGCTGCTTTTGGCATTTCTGATTGGCTCGTCTATGCTTATTAGGTTACACCCCTCTCCTCAGCCTGTGAACGGTGCTGCAATAGCAGAACGAGCGTCTTCGTCGCATGTCAGACGACATTACCCGACCAGTAGGTAAGAATTTCGTCCGAAGGGGGAACCTTGACCTTGAATGGCCGTACTGTAAGTCGTCTGGAGTGCGGCACCACTGAGCCTCTATTTGCCATCCCCATTAGCCAAAGCTTCCGAATCGTTCAAATTTATTTGAAGCGACTGACTAGTCGGGAGGCGAATGCCTGCTGTGTGCAGCGTCCATCCCTCAGCCCAACTACTGGTGACCTGATAACAATTATTATCTACTGAGAGTACTGACAGTATTTTTTAATATAAGTTATCGTGAAACCAAAGCGGTCGTCAGCAGGCTGCCGTAGTTGTTCGCTCTTAGCAATGGTTTTCGCAACTATTGAAAAGATGTTTCTCATTGGGCGACTAGGAGAGCCGCTATTAATGTATAGGGTAAACGCTCTAGAAACCACGTAGACGGGGGAGTACAGGAGCGCGGGATTCCGGAGAGACTTTTAGTCCTCACCCTAAGACTCGACTCGAGACCGAAGCGCTCGCTGGGGGCGCTCGCCTGCTCCTTCTTCCGCGCCGGCTGTCACGCACCCCTGCTGCATCGTCGAAGAGTAGGCGCAGGCGTGGACGTTCCTCGCTCGCTGGCTCGCAGTTCCTGGTTTCTCGACCTTCTTTTATCATGCAAATGTCACTCCGAAAGCGTGACGAAAGCAGCTGAATGCTCATCTTGTGCCGCCGCCGTAGTGCAAGTGTAGCCGTCGAAGCAGTCGGGATTCACCCGTAGCTGGATCGCTGATCTGGTCTGGTCCCAGCCGCCGAGTGGAGAGTGGTCGTAGAGCACTGTGCGCCGGGCACTGTTGCTCTCACCGATAACAACTGGGAAGCCTCTCTAAAAAATGGCTTGCAGTGACTTCTGGACAAGTGACTGAACTATGCGTCACAGGCACGCCGCCCGAAAAAGGGCTCTCGGGTCCCTCTAAAAGCAAGTCGTACCCTCAACGCAACGCAGGCGAAACCAATCGCCGAAGGTTCGCCACTCGGAAGCCAGTGCAGACCTCGTTTAAAAAGGAAATCGGCTGTGCGTCCTCTTTGGAAAGCATGGAGCTTCGCGGATTTCCTTCCATCGCCCCATCTCGGGAGGCAGTTAATGGCTCGCCCCCTCCCCTCCCCCTTGGGCCAGGGGGCCTCGAAGCTGGCAGCTGACAATGCTTGCAGCCATCGGACGGGCCTTTTAGCACTCCGGCGTGATTTCGACGCCCAACTTTTGCCGAGCTTGAAACTCCGTCAGTGCCTTTGGAAATAATAATAATGATAATAATGCACGTGATAAAGCCCCCTCAGAGAACTCAATCTCTTTCTAGGCGCTTTACATTTGCTGCAAAAGGAAACGCGATTGAATGGTGAGTAATATTATGCTTGATAAACAACATGAGTAACATGGTTTGGGGCGACATGCACAGGGGTCAGCATGCAAGTGTGGTCAGTGGCAGCATGCACAGTGTCAGCACGCATAAGCACATGAAGGATGAATCACAGGTACCCACTAAATGTTGCCCTTAATAGGTGTGTTTTTAAGTTCTTTTTAAATGTGGTCAAGCCAGGAGATGTTCTGACACAAGTCGGAAGGGAGTTCCAGGCTTTGGGAGCATACGAACTAAATGCTCGGTCTCCAAAGGATTTAAGGTTTGTACGAGGTATTGGTAAACTATCGGATTCCGAAAAGCGGGTGGTACTATGCTTGGCCTGGTAACCCATTTTTTGGAGCCGGATGCTGACGTGTTGACGGGTAAGAGGTAATAGGTTTCCTTATAAAAGCTTCGTCCCTCAAGAAACGGTCTCTGAGCAGCATTCGCGCGGAAGGCACGCCGCTCTGGCAGCCTTCTTGAGCTGCACCTCGAAGATGTGGGGCGTCTGTGCGCCACGTTAGCGCCGTTAAAGTGCTGCTAGTAAATTTGGCACGCCTTTAAAAGGGAGTACGTATTAAGGCGACTGCCTTCGGCTGCAGAGGCCCGGGTCCAGCTCATGCGACCGACCGCGCGTACAGGCGTCTCTTCTTTGTTGAAAGGATGCATGAGGTGAATGCAGGAAAAGCTACGATCACTCCTATCAATCAGCCCAGTAATTCGCTCGGCCATCCTATCACCTTTACAAAGACGAATGCTGACCGATGCGGGCTACGATGAACGACGGAGCGACGCCAAAGAGGCGAGCTGTTTCGCCTATTACGAACTGCCGCGTGAACCTCGGCACGAGCTACCTCGCAAGCTTTCGGCAAGTGCATCGGCGGCAGAGCTCGCTGTCGGGCGACCGACTGTGCGCTCTGCCAGCCTCAGAGGACGCCTGAAAATAGGCTGCACAGCTGCTTGCAGCCGATACGCGGGAATGGACAAAACCGGGCCTAATCAGAACAAGGTAGCATCCACGAGGTGACATGAATTCCAATACTGTGTAGACGGCGGATCTATAATTACGGTAACCTAAGACTCAGCACTAGGGTGAAAATCTCGCGCCTCGGGTAATTACGACCATAATGAATGCCAGCCTCTATGGAGCAAACATTGCACAAGTTTGGGCCTGCCTGCTTAGACAGGGATTACTACATTCAAGTTGGTCCGTGGATTTTCGACGTTCCGTCCCGACTAATGTAATTCATTGCTTGCTTGTCTACCGGTCTGTGCAACGAGGCGCTTACATAACATAACTTACATAGCATAACATAGCTGGTGCACAACTCTGCAGATAGGCTTGTCTGTCGTGAGCGTCGCTGATGCCACATCGTACCGCCTCTCGCCGACCTGCACTGGCTCTCAATCAAGCAGCTTATTGACTTCGGATTTTGCCACTCACTTACAGGTTCCTTAATTCCCATAGTCCAGCCTACTATCGAAGTTATTCCCCCACCAGGCTAGGCATCGTACCACGAGCTTTTCTTAATGAAATCGCGTAACTACACCTCGTACGAACCTCAAATCCTTTGGAGACCTGCCTTTAGTCCGTAAGCTCCCAAAGCCTGGAACTCACTTTCAAGTGACGCCACGATATCCCCAGACCTGACGACATTTAAAAAGAGGCTAAAATGTACCTGTTTCTTACAGCATTTGCTGGGCCCTTGTGCCGTTCTTTGTGAGCTTATGCGTGCTAGAACGGTGCACGCTACCACTGATCGTATTTGTATGCTTACACTTTGCACGTTACCACTAACCGTACTCTATATTGCACGCTGACACCGTGCACGTTACCACTAACTATAAGATCGTGCTTCCTTTAAAGCATATGTAAAGTGCCTAGAAAGAGATTAAGTTCTCTAAGGGTGCTTTACAAGTTAATTATTATTAAAATTTAAGTCCTCAT
Source organism: Cristatella mucedo (assembly GCA_009760855.2). Taxonomy (NCBI): domain Eukaryota; kingdom Metazoa; phylum Bryozoa; class Phylactolaemata; family Cristatellidae; genus Cristatella; species Cristatella mucedo. Next base: position 553,653 of record WPIO01000038.1, on the reverse strand, counting down.
AGTAATGAGACTGCTGCGTTTCTTAATTAGGACAGTGCAAATGGAGTGTATGATCTCTGCAAGCAATTTAAATAACGGACCTCGGACCGATAGCGAAGATATTTATTATAATATCAATATTACGTAAAAGGCGACGAGACGTGTATTGTAAACGCTCTCTTTCAAAGGGTGCGTAATCTTGAGGCTAGCCACGCAGTAGTAAGGCAAGTTTCACCAGCGATCTTAGCCGAAAGGCTTCGCAGGAGAACTTGAATTTTTAGCGGCGTCAAATTTACATCGCTACGTGTGCAGATGCTGGGTCGGATAGGACTTCTTTTGACCGCATTTTGAGCCACTTTTAAGTGGCCCCGCTATAGCAGCAGGCTAATACTTTGCGCACGGAAAGAGACTCGACATTAGCTTGCCACTGATGTGGTTGCATGACTTAGCATCCATGCTTGGAGGTAACTTACCTCGCCATACGACAGAAGCTTTAGCTCTGCAGGTCCTGGACTGTGGAACTCGCATCCACGATTCTTACGCAACGACAACTGCTCTCCTGCTGCCGACTATGGCACATCCTTTTCAGCGGTCCTGAGCTGCTACTTCTATGCTACTCACTACCTCAACTGCTCTCCTGACTCTGCTATGCTTCCCACTTTCTCTTTGTTGCGTGAGACGAAGTCTGTTGGCTGCCGAATGCGTATCGGAAGCGGCCTAGGCTGTGAGTGCGCTATACAAAACTCTCCCGCGTAACACCCACATAGTCTAGGTGGCTAGTTACAGAGGAAGATACACATACACATACACACGCTTCTGATCCCTGTGGCTCCCACAGCGCCACACGCTGATACACATTACCTCGCCACACGCTTCTGCTCCCACTGGCTCCCACTGGCTCCCACTGGCTCTCGCGGCGCCACACGCTGATACACATTACCTCGCCACACGCTTCTGCTCCCACTGGCTGCCACAACGCCACACGCTGATACACATTACCTCGCCACACACTTCTGCTCCCACTGGCTGCCACAACGCCACACGCTGATACACATTACCTCGCCACACACTTCTGCTCCTGGCTCCCACAACGCTACACGCTGATACACATTACCTCGCCACACGCTTCTGCTCCGACAGCGCCACACGCCAATGCACAATAAGTGCTGCGCTGACAGGCGAGCACGTGTCACAAGCCCTAACCGAGGTGCAAGGAGGAAATTAAAACGATAATGATAATACATCTGCATTGGGCGCTCAGAGAACCCATTTTTTTTCTAGGCACCACTTTAATACTCAGTGTCGGAAGCACGACCCTACATTCGATGGTAAGATAATAATAGGAATAATTATACCTTTGTATAGAGCCTTTGAAGAACTGAATCTCTTTCTAGACACTTTACAGATTATGTACAAAAGAGCATGACCAAATAATTAGTGGTAACATTCGCAATGTCTTAAGCATGACATTGTAAGATTCGACATGCACAGGGGAAAGTGTATATATGATTGCACAGTGCCAACATGCATAACATGGTTAGCGAAAACATGCAGTGTGAGCACGCCGCGCATAAGCACCACAAAGAACAAATCACAAGAACCCACCAAAAATGCTGTCGGGAAACAGTGCGTTTTAATCTTCTTTTCAAATGATATTGAGTCAGTGGATGTCGCGACGTCAGTCAGAAGTGAGATCCAGGCTTTGGGAGCGTACGTGCTGCCCTAGTTTGGCCCGGGAGTTAAGGTGCCCGCCTTTAAATACCAAGGTCAAGGTTGATGACTGCATTACATGACCGAATTAGTGGGCTCGAGCCCTGCGGCATATTTTCAGCGCCTATATCGATATTAATATAGATAGAGATTAAGCTCTCTTAAGGCACTATACGAATTCATTATATTTTATTATTTTTTATGAGCTAAAGTCACGGTTTCCAAAGGATTTGAGGTTAGATGGGGCACAGCTAGACGATTTGAGACAGAAGTTCGGGTGGTACGATGCCCAGCCCGATTGGAGAGTACCTCTGATAGGTATGGTGGAGCAAGATAATTAAGAAACCTGGAAGTGAGTGAGGAAACCTTGAAGTCGATGAGCTGCTTGACGGAAAGCCAGTACAGGTAGGTGAGAAATGGTGTGCTGTGGCTGCTGGCTGCGACGCTCGTGACAGACACGCCTGGCTGCAAAGTTTTGCACCAACTGTAAGCGCCCGACTGCACAGGCAGGAAGACCTACAAGCAGCGAGTTAAAAAGAAGTCGAGACGGGATTTCACAAATGCATGAACGAACTTGAACGAAGTACCTTTACACCAAGCAGGGCCAAATTTTTTATTTGCTAACGCCTGGAAAGGTCGCGTTCGCCATGCGTGCGGCAACAGACTGCACGCGCGTGCATACTGTTACGAACCGACGCTTGCGCTAATCAACCCGGTAAGCTGTTGGCGCTGCAGACCCGTCGAGACTTTTGGATGCTGCTTTGGTCCGAGGACTTTTGCCGTCATGTACGGGGGGGGGGTGGGGCAGGGGTGTGAGGTCGCGGTTTAAAGTCCAGAGGATGGCGATAGATTACATTCCCCTTTCTCTCGCGCGAACCACTACGACGTGCCCTTAGCAGTCGGAAGGCGCAGCAGCTTTCAGCACACGACGCTTTCGCGGTGCGCGGCGCCACCTAATGCTGCTGCCGCCGCCGCCGCACTAAGCACTCAGTTAGGACAGTCCCTGTCCGGCGAGCGTCCACCCATGCAACCAACTGTCCAGAATCGTCTGAATCTACTGTTGGTGGTGCACGATCTCTTCCGAAGAAACATTCGCGATCGCCACGGAGCGCCTCGAAGCGCCTACATTAGGTACCTCCTGACTGCTCTCTCCTGACTCAGCTGAGCTTCTCACTTTCTCTTTGTTGCGTGAGACGTAGTGCGCTGGCTACCGAATGCCACCGCACGCCGCTTAGGCTTCGAGTGCGCCATGCAAAACTCTCTTGCGTGACGCCCACATAGTTTTTGTGGAGTTTCAGACGGAGATGCACTGCACTGCTTGACACGGCCGCAGCAGAAGCCACGGCGTCGCTGCGAGCGGCCCTGGTGACCACCCTCGTGACCGCAGGACGGACGCATTTTTTTTGCTTTGTACTTTTTAGCCTCAATTGGTTGCATCATAAGAAAAAAATTCTCCGGCTGGTTGGTCGCACCGTTCCGTTACAATGCAATACATAAATAGTAGCTGGCGTACTAAAACGGAACGCATTTTACTCGCTGCGGTTTCTATGCGTGCGCGCGCCCGATTCACGCGACAGGGCGCGATCAGCCGCCCCAAACGCCGCCGTCGCACGGGGGCCGCAGAAGCTAGCCGGCGGCGTTCGCGCGGCGGCGGCGGCCTGGCCCGCGCCCCGGCCACTGCGCCGTCCGCTGCAGCGCCGTCGACGAGAGTGAGTGGCTACTGCGCTCGCCGCCGCCATTTGCTCCGTCACCATCGCTCGACCTAGCAGCCAAGGTCGAGCGACACGTGCTCATCGCGGCGGCGGCGCGACCGCGTCGTTTGACATTTCATAGCTGCGGCGACCTCGCGCGCAGCGAGGATCGACGCATTCGCGCCGCCACCGTCGCGCATTTCGCGCGGGCAGCGAAGCGTGGTGGCTCAGCTGCAACGTCAATGAACGAGCCCGGAATCCCGGAGCGGCGCTCACTTGGCAATTTGAAGCGCTTCGCGCCAGGCGAAAAAAAATCCTAGCTGCCTAAGCGGCCTCTTTTTGCATAGCGACAGAAGAGCCTTGACGGCTATCACCACCGCTTGCAGTGGCGACAAAGGATCTCCCGGGACAGGAATCGTACCCACGACCTCGATCGTGCCCTCGGTACCGAGGGCACGAAAGCAGCCGCCTCATCTAGGCGTAGCGCTGCCGGCGGGTAGGGTGGGCGGCTGCCACACGTTCGCTGTCTGCGCTTTTCGCTGTCGGCTGCCGCACGTTCGCTGTCTGCGCTTTTCGCTGTCGGCTGCCGCACGTTCGCTGTCTGCGCTTTTCGCTGTCGGCGCCACACGTTCGCTGTCTGCGCTTTTCGCTGTCGGCTGCCGCACGTTCGCTGTCTGCGCTTTTCGCTGTCGGCTGCCGCACGTTCGCTGTCTGCGCTTTTCGCTGTCGGCTGCCGCACGTTCGCTGTCTGCGCTTTTCGCTGTCGGCTGCCGCACGTTCGCTGTCTGCGCTTTTCGCTGTCCCGCTGGCGGCGCCGCACGTTCGCTGTCTGCGCTTTTCGCTGTCGGCGCCACACGTTCGCTGTCTGCGCTTTTCGCTGTCGGCGCCACACGTTCGCTGTCTGCGCTTTTCGCTGTCGGCGCCACACGTTCGCTGTCTGCTAGTCGCTTTCTCTGCGCCCCTCCTTCTATAGACGGCGCACCGGATCAAGCTTTCGCCAAGTTGATTGCGTAGCAAACTGCGCAGCATCGGGGTTCCCGAACTAGAGTATGCCGCGATGAGCGCTGTGCATGTAACAGGCGCCAGCGATCGAGCGGCCGGCCGACGACGTCACGCGTCACCGCGAAGCGGCGCCGGCGGCGAGCGCTTGCGGCGGCGCTGACGCACGCAAGAGCGGCGACGAAGCGAAGCGATCGGCGGCGGCGATCGAAAGCGCCCGCGTCTTAGGAGCAATTGCAATTTCGCTGCTGCGGGCGTGGAGCAGTCTATGCCCAAGCCGCAGAGGCTACATCCCCGCTAGCCGAGCGGTCTAGTACAACTGAATAATTAAAAGCCTCAAGGGTAACCGACGTCAAGCGTCATTTCCGATCGCTTTCATTCGGCCTAATCCCTGGCCTATGACCGTTCCATTGCTCATATTCCGTAAAAGCCAAACTACTCTCGAGCATTGTCATGGTCTGATCGATTTAACGAAAGCACCCGTTTCCGTGACTAGTGGTAGGCTTGCGTCTCTGGCTCCTGGTTTCTGCCCCGGCTCCTCCCTCTTCCCATCTCACTCGGTGTCTCTCTGTGTGTCGTCTCTCTTGGTGTCTCTGTGTGTGTCTTTGTCTCTCTCTGTCTCTCTCTCTCTCTCTCTCTCTCTGTGTCTCTCGGTGTCAACCATGCATCGTGACCTAACCGGTTCCTTAATCAGTGTAATTGGATCGCGAATAATCTCTGCTTCAGCGCCCGAATACGTCGGAGCAAATGGGTTGGTGGTGGCGAGGGGCGCGAGCAGTAAGAAGGCTTCGCAATCCGTTACGGAAGCCGCCGACCGACCGACCGCTAGCCAGCCCGGGGGCGGCACGATTTCCGCCGGCCCCGCTGAGCGGCGCCGAATCGTACTGCAGATGTTCTAACGGCTTCGGTCGTGCTAACGGTTAGACGAAGAGCGGCTCGCCGTACGCTTCCTGGGCCGCCGAGCCGCGCTCCGTCTTCCGTGACGTCTGTCGGAGCTCGAGCAGCGAACGGTCCGTCGACCGTGAACGTGGGGAGTCAGTCGCTTGTGCTTGACCTCCTTAAGCATGCGCCAGTTCTCCGCTGCTTGGACTGTTTAGACTGTTCTGCTTTACAGGTCTCCAGTATGGATTACTTGAGTGGGGCCGCGCACTAGCGCACGGCGCCGACGGAACGCGACCTGCGCGCGCGCGCGCGCACGCGCGCGTCGTTTACCGGAAGCGGAACGCAGTCGCCCCCACCACGCCCCGAGTGACGTCAACGCGCGGGGTCATTCCGCGCCGGAGGCAGTATCCTAGGTGTCGGCTGCCGGCGCTCGCCGCCGCCGCCGCGCTCGCCGCCGCTCTTGGCGCTCGCTCCGCGAAGCCGTCGCCTGTCACGCAGCTGCTGCCATGTCCGAGGACTCGTGAGTGACACCGAGCGCGGCGGCCGCAGCGCTCGGCGCCTCTATTTCTCGCTGCTGCTGCGCCGTCGGCGGTGGCGGCGGCTCGGGCGGCGGCAGCATTACGCTGTGTGCCGCTCGCTTGCAGGGTGAAGGTGGCGGTCCGAGTGCGGCCCTTCAACTCCAGGTAAGCTTCGCTCGGCTCGGCCCGCCGCGACGAGCTTCCTGCCGGCTGTCGCCGGCGTCCGAGCGAGCGCTCGCGAGCAGCGCTGCCGCCAGCTGCGCTTCGGGGCGCTTCGTCGGCTGCTCAGGCGCCGGAGCAAATCGCGTCCGACGGAGCGGCGCTATACCGCCGCTCTGGTTGGAGCGCTGGCGCGAGGCGGCTCGAGGCTCGGCGTCGGATAGCTGCTCTGGCCGTGCTTGCGGCTTCCTCCCCTCACTCACTCACTCACTCTCACTCTCTCTCTCTCTCTCTCTCTCTCTCTCTCTCTATCCTCACCTCTCTCTCTCTCTCTCTCTCTCTCTCTCTCTCTCTCTCTCTCTCTCTCTCTCTCTCTCTCTCTCTCTCTCTCCCCCTATCCCCACCTCTCTCTCTCTCCCTCTCTCTCTCTCTCCCTCTCTCCAGCTTTCTCCCTCTTTCTATCGCAACCGTCGCCGCCTGCTCGGCTCCACAATCTCAGCTTGGCGACGGGTGATCGAGGTGGCTTGTCGAAGCCAGTGGCAGTTGGCTTCGCGGGCGGCCGGCGGGAGCCGTGGTGTGCGGGTGCCGTGGTGTGCGGACGCCGCCGAAGAAGCTCGCCTTACAGGGAGATAGAAAGGCAGTCCAAGGTGATTATCGACATGCAGGGCGCTAGGACGGCGATATCGAATCCCGAGGCGACAAGTGAGTGAGAGCCAGGAGTTGTGCAGGCTCCTAGTCGCAGCAGCTGCCCAGCGCGGCAGCGGCGCGCTGCCGCGCTGGGCAGCAGCTGCTGCGGCCGCGGCTTGCTTCCAGCTGGCTGCTGCCTACTCGTGAGAGCCATTGCTGCTCTGCTGTCTGTCTTCCATAGACGAGGAACCGAAAAAGGTAGGCTCCATCGTTCGTCTCGTTTCAAATATGGCTGGCTACGAGTGCTGTGGCAGTGCTGTGAAGGAACAGCAGCAACCGCTGCAGCAGCCGTTCCCATGTCTCCATGTCGCCTTTGTCGCGGTAGTGGCTTTGGCAGTGTGACAAGGGTAGCGGCTTCAGCAGTATCAGCACCAGGAGCTGCTGCTGGAGCAGCTGCTCCTGGTGCTGGGATCTAGGATCTTTTGCTTCCAGCCTGGGTGCTCGCCTTTTTACGGTGTGGCTTGCTGATGCTCATGTAACCTCACTGCCGACCGCTGTTTGCTGTTTGTCGTGCAGACATATCGAGTGCATTCTTTTGCCATTAACCAGTCTCATCTTGCTCTCGGTCATCGGATTTCCGGTGCCGGTGCTGCTGTGCGGCATCGGGCAGAGGGAGGGGCAGGCCTGGTCGTCGAGTGAGTGCTGGCACGACAGTGCGCTGCCGCCGCTGCTCGTCGTCTGCTGCGTGGCACGTGTCTGTTGACCGACGTGGGCACGACGACGCTGTGCGACGCTCGCTTCTTCTTCTGTTTTTTTTTGCTGCAGTTTACGTTTGATTACTCCTACTGGTAAGTAATTCGGTCGCCGTACGTCTGGCTGTAGTGCCACACGCACGGACGGACTGCGCGCTGCACGAAGCTTGCTCGGAGCGCTGCGTCGCTCGCACATTTTCTTTCCTGTCGCATGCAGCAGAAAACAGTCGCGTTAACAAGCAGGCATGCCGTGCTCGAGACACGAGTGCGTCTGTGTGTGTGTGTTCGTGTGCGTTTGAGTGCTCGCCCTTTGCATCTGGCAATCTTGGCTGCCTTCAATGCGCGCCTGCCTTGCTGCGACGTTACGGTGGGCAGCTCCCAGGGCTTGCTGATCGGCCGGTGCCTCCTTGTCTCGCACCGCGAGGTACCTACATATGGCAGCTGTTGTTTGCTGCATTTGGAGCGATCGGCGGGCCTCTGTTCCCTTTGCAGTGCCTAGCCGCTCTGCAGGCTTTCGATAGAGTCAGTATAGCACTATTCCCCAGTGCCCTGCTACCGGTCGCCGACCGACGACGGTCCTCGCCATCTCGTCGCCTCTCGAGGCCAGCGCGAGATAATTCGCTTAGCCGGCAGCGCACGCTCTGCAATCCTTGCGTAGACTTTGCTTGCTCCAAAGGACTCCATAAAATAATAAAGGAAAAACTAGTATCAGCTGATCTAACAGCCTCGTTTGCACCGGGAGCCAGAAGCCGCTGGTGCGCGATCGGCCGGCATCGAGGTCAGGGTCACTGCTTCGTAACCCCCCCCCCCCGGCTGGCGACCGCTGGTGCTGTCTTATGCTGTCGCTGCCCGGCACCACTGCAAGTGACACCGCCATGAGTAGGTTACGAGGTGGTCGTGCCTGACGACTGCGCCCCTCGTGGTCGATCGAATGGCAGCTGCTGCGTGCTACCCTGCCCTTAGGTCTCACGATGGCTTTCAAGACGACGGCGACGGCAATCTGGAGCCCAGCTCTTCCGACTCCAAGTATGCCAGTCAGAGAATGGTTTTCGACGACCTCGGCAAAGGCGTGCTAAAGAACGCCTTCGAAGGTGGGTGCTGTCTTCTCCCTGGCTCGACCTTGAGCCGGGGCTCAACATTCAAGGGGAGTGCTCGACCTTGACCTCGACCTGTACTGCGGATCGGAAAGGGGGCCTCTAGCCGGCAGTTACGCCCAATCCAGCTTTGCCTTAAGGGCAGCGACCCTACCGATGTCAGTGTAGCTTTGATGTGAGTTCATTTCGCTTCCATGCCTGTGTTGGGTTTGTTCTTGTGAGGCGAAATACACGTGTCTTATTCACGTAATAATAACAAGAATAATGCAAAGGTATATACCAAGGTGTATACTAAAAGGCAGCTGTGTAAGCACTTGCAACAGCGCAGGAGTGCTCGAGTGCAATGGCTGACATGCATGACTGCGTGCACTCACAAACAGGGCTGGCGCGTGTGCTCGGGCCTGCACACACTAGCGCAAGCTCTAGCGGCTAGCAGCTGAGCTCCATCCTGCGTTCTCGTCCTGCGTTCTCTCACTGTCGCATTCCATCTCAACCGGCCGTGATGATGCGTGCACAAATGCGGTAGGCAAACGATCAAGAAATGGCGTAGTTATCGGCCCCTGTGGCATCGTTTTCGTGGACTGTTTGCCCGAGCAAGCCTGTCAAACCCTGCGCCCGTGTCGCCGATGCGCACTCTGCCGTGCACGGTTCGCCCCAACCAACTGGTTGAACCAAAAGCGTCAGCTGAATTATAACATCATTCACACTTCCACTGCCCATGTAAACGAGACTGTTGAATTAGCCAACCTTTTTTTGTTTTATCTTTACCACAGTTGTTCTGTTCTTGGTCGATGCATGTGACAATGTACTTACCTGTCATCTGTCACGATTAAGAAGCCGCCCGACCAGTCTACCCAGTCTCTCTCTCTCTCCCCTCCCATTTTCTCTCCTCTCCTTCTTTGTCTCTCACCATCTCTTTGCCTGCCTGTCTCTTACTCTTTCTTTCCATTTTTCTCTCTTGTCTCTCATCTCGGTTTCATGTATTCGATCTCTCATGTCCCTTCCTCTCTCTCTTCTTATTTCCATCACTCTCTCTCTCTCTCTCTCTCCCCCTTCAACACGAAAACATACAACATCGCGCCCGTGCTCTTGCGAGTGCACAGTACACTTGCGGACGGGTGGCTGTGACACTGGAAGGTGTTCGACAGAGAACTAGGAGCTTAAACGGCTAGCGACGTGGATAAATGGCCAGCACGATCAATGTGACGTGATAAAAAAGAAGAAGCATGGTGCTCAGCTTGGACGGGAAAGTAAGTCGAATACGAGTCGCAAAGAATTATTGCCAGGAAGGAAATACTAGAATCGGCATCAGGAGAAAAGGCCTTTGTGCATAAAAAATAATACAAAGCGAATCGGAATGTCGGCATCCTGCCGAGCAAACGAACCTGTCACCATCCGGCGTCTAATTTTTGCAGAGCACCCGAGCAGCATATGAGGAGACTGCGAATGATGTAGCAATTCAGCTAGGTGTATCTATATAGGTGCTATTTGAGGTTGGCCCTGCTACGTCAGAGGGAAATTTTTGGATCGTGCTTGCTGACCGGCAGAGAGCCACAGCCTGTCCATCAGTGGACCGGACACGTGGCTGAATTTGACCGAATTTCCTTGACCGAGTTTTGGCAGCCTAGGCAAACTTCAACCAGGAAGTTGGAATGACTGTTGTTAGCCATTTTGCCAAGTAGTCTCCAAAGCCGTAAAGGGAGCGATACTGATGACTCACCGTGGAACGTTGCTATTTGTCTAGCTCAGTAATTGCTCAAGCTCTCACTCTCACGAGCTGCTATTGAATAATGCACACCCGTGAAGCCGCACTGGGAGTTGATGCTGCCGTCCGTCTGTTGCCAGTCGTATGCACGATTGATTTCCTGGATTAAAATTCGTCTACTTTTGCTTGCTCTGCTTTCTGCAGCTTTCCTCTCTCTCTCTCTCTCCTCTCTCTCTCCTCTCTCTCTCTTCTCTCTCTCTCTCTCTCTCTCTCTCTCTCTCTCTCTCTCCTCTCTCTCTCTTCTCTCTTTCTCTTCTCTCTCCCTCGGACGCCAGGGCAACACTTACACCCCTTCTCCCACATCCTGTGCGCCGTCGGAGAGTCTGGTGAAGGACAGTGGGTTCTGGAGCTGTGCTAAGACCAGATAACCTCGTAATAGCTCTGTTCAGCACGCCCGAAGATTTACCTCTTCTAACTCTTGGCATTTCCTCACCTGCTTCGTAAGCCACACTTTGATCTTGTATGAAGTGGGGTTTTGGGGGATAGAAGGGGGAGGGGCCGTTTGCATTTGCCTGCAACAAGCAGGTCCAGTTCGGTTGAGAGAGGGAGAGAGAGAGAGAGAGAGAGAGAGAGAGAGAGAGACTGCAGGCCCGTGACTGCCGGGCTCAGCTGGGGGAGGGGGCTTTGGTCGACGGACGGCAGTCGATGCTATCGGTGGAGGGGGTCGATCGTCATACACGCACGCGCAGGCACGCGCAGGCACGCGCAGGCACGCGCAGGCACGCGCAGGCACGCGCAGGCACGCGCAGGCACGCGCAGGCACGCGCAGGCACGCGCAGGCACGCGCAGGCACGCGCAGGCACGCGCAGGCACGCGCAGGCACGCGCAGGCACGCGCAGGCACGCGCAGGCACGCGCAGGCACGCGCAGGCACGCGCAGGCACGCGCAGGCACGCGCAGGCACGCGCAGGCACGCGCAGGCACGCGCAGGCACACGCACACTCTCAGCTACATTGTCTTTGTGCCTTTTTTGAGTTCCAGACAGAGATTCATAAACCACAGCAACAATGAATAATGCCGAAGAGAACCCAATCTCCATTCAGGCTTTTAACTCATGCCACAGGACTCGAGCCCACGATCTCAGTCATCAAATGCATTCACCTTGACCTCGATAGCCAAAGGCGAGCACCTTAACCCTTTCCCCAAACCAGGGTGGCAGTTAGTTGCTTAACAGTGAGCCGTAGCTGCAGCTGTTGCTTAGCGGCTTATGTTTTAAAGCAGCTGGGTGACATCTTTAGCATACTGCTACACAATGGGATGGGGCGTCGTGGCCCGTGGTTAAGCAGAGGCATACAGGATTAAATGAAGAAGGCCTTGACCTTGACTTTGCTTCCGGTGATGCCAGGCAATTCATTCCGTTGGTTTTGTCTAAGGGAGGCCAGGTTTGCGGAGCTGAGCGACACCCAGCTGGGCTTGCACGCCTAGGCAGCAGTGGTTGCTTTTAGAAGTGTGTCGGCTTACCCGCCGTCGTTGGGCATTCTCTATCTACCCCGACGAGTCCATGGCTGAAGTCCCTGGGTTGAGGGGGTTAAGCCATGTGGTGCTTCCGACCTCTGTGCGCTCGATTATGAATCGCTTAGGCGACGAAGCGTTCGTTATCTTCCCTGCTCTCTGTTTTAAACACCGTGAGCAATCGCTCGGGGACTCGGTGCAAGCCGGCTCGCGAGCCTGTGCACGAGCTGTACGCTCGCAGGCTTGCAGCTGCAAGTCGCACCGGCTCCACGCTTCTTTTTAGCTGGCGCCTCTGTCGCGGCGATCGAGCCACGACAGTTTTGAGCTGACGTCACGCAGTCGGTCCGCATCTGCATTAGCGAATCTTTTGCCTCACTCGCGCTTGCGCAGCTGAAATACGCCGTCGCAGTGTGCCTTCGCTGTCGTCTTCAGAGCGGCAGTGCCGCCCCGCCCCCTGCCTCCGTGGGGCAGTTTCGTCAGCAGCGGCAGAGGCGGCGCCGAGCCGCACACGGTCACTGCTGGGATGCGTGCTCGGACATGCAGCCCAGCGGAGGCCGGATGGGCGGGGCCACACCGCACCACCAGAGGTCTCTGATCCTTTTCATGCCTTTGTCCGGCTGCGGGCCGCGCCCGACGGTGACTAGGCGCATGTTTATTAGTTTGGTCTGCGCCCTTTGTGTCCGCGGCGGCCCAGTGCAAGAAACGACACCGCTCAGGGCATGTGTGCCTAAGCGCAGCCAATGCGGTCGCTCGGCAAGGTCGAAGTGCACACACGATTTTCACTTCCTCGTCGGCCATTCAGACCTTTATGCACATTCCTGTACTGCACTGATGCGAATAAATACGTGCCATGCGTTGCCCAGGACATGCGGCTTAGTGAGTGAGTGAGCATAGTTGCCGGGATTGGAGCCGAAGCACGCTAGCTGCTCGTGTGCTTGCGCGTTCTTATGCACGACGAGAGAATGGAGATAGCTTCAGTAGATAACTTCCGTCGGTTGGCTGCATGCACACATCTGACGTGGCTAGCGAGAGTAAGGGATGATTATACTACGGTTACAATTAGACAGTTAAGCCAACCAGCTTTCTGATTGACCTTGATCGACTAAGTCGTCGATTTTTCTCATTAATGTTAAGTTGGTTTTCGTTTGCCTAACCAGCCTGTTGCTTTAGCCGGAAGTGCCCTTCGAGGCTTTCACGTTTGCCCACGTGACTGTCACGTGGCTGTGGGATGAGGGATGCATAAACGAATCTCTCGACGATGGCTGGGCCTCAGACGAGAAGCCTGTACTTCCTCGTGCTGACTGTGCATTTTGGGTTTGCGTGCCTGGCAGACGTTTGAATAATGGGCCGTGATAGCCCAGCAGGAGGCAAGGTGCTTGCTCTTCACGACCGAGGTCGTGAGTTCGAATCCTATAGTGGGCGATTCTTTATTGCCAACAGCCAACAGGTAGTAGCCGTTAAGTCTCTTCTGCTGCCATACATACATACATACGAATGAGGCTGATAGTTTAGCTGATTTTTTCGAGAGCCCACAGCTGCTTGCGTAGGTCACAGTGGCGCTGACATTTACAGCGAGCATCAGAGAGTAGTGTAGGAAAGGGAAAAGCACGCGAGCCAGCAAGGGGGAAAAGACACCGCAGAAGCAACATTCAGGCAGCGCTGACTTATTCCTCCTCGTTTTCAGAGCGCCAGCGGCGTGGCCTCTTGGCCCGAGCCTTTCACCGCGGCCTTGTTCCTCGGACCTTTCACTCTCCGTCGTGTCGCGCTCAGCCCGAGTTCGGCGGCGCTCATCTTTTGCCGAGCCCACATCTGCCGCGTTGGCCTGCTCTTTCCGTCCGCGGAGCCAGACCAGCGGTGACAGTTGAATGCCGCAAGGTGGCAGCCAGTGACTCAAATGTACGCCGACCGGTCGTCTGTCGCCAGCGCGACCGGTGCCAGTCATTCTAGATATTAATTGAAAAAAAAAACGCCTTATTCATTGCGCACTGACTGGGAAATCCTGCGAGCTCTCGGTGCACGGTGGGTAGGGATGTATCTCTTTGCCCCAGTGTTCGCCGCCGTGGTCCAGCACGTGAGCAGCGCTCACTGCTGCGGTACAAATGGCTGCCGTCGAAGAACGAGCTGCTGAGACATGACGGTCCGGCCGTCACCTCCTCACCGCCGCCGCCATCCTGTGCTCGGCTGCTTCCTTGAGCCATTGCACGCAGGCCGAGGCGTGCCTCTGCAATCCGAAAGCTTCGCACACACTGGCGCCGTGCGCCGCCATTCTGCGCCATGCGGTTCACTTGCAGGCTACAACTGCTCGCTCTTCGCTTACGGGCAGACAGGCTCGGGCAAGTCGTACTCGATGGTCGGTTACGGAAAGAACAGGTAGACGGCAGGCAGCGGCAGTGGCGCCGCCGCCTGCTCGCCGCCGTACCACTGCTCTCGCCTCCGTCCGAACAAAGAAACGCCACTCTTCTGGCGGTTTCTCCCCCCCCCACCCACCCACCCTGGTCGTCCTTGCACGCCTGCTTCCCAGCATGCTGCCGCCTCGTTTCTGCCCGAGTCCATTCGGTCAGGCCTTTTTTGTCATTCAAGTAGCACTGTTGTGACGTTTGCGGCTGCTCTTTTGCTCGTGCGATGAACCGAGCTGCACTGTGCCACTCGCGGCGCTTCGGTTGCTGTTTGCAAGGCAGCGGCTTCCGATTCGCACTGCAGGGGCATAGTGCCGATAACGTGCGACGTGCTGTTTCAAACCATGGCCGAAAACAACGACCCAAACATGGTTCGTGCTGCGAATCGCTCGCGATCCGGCCTTTTGCACGTGCCGCACGAGAGCTCGCAGCCAACGAACCGTTCGTCCTCTCACATCGCGAGCTCGCCTCTTGTCTCTCTCAGCTGCCGTCTGCTTACCAATGTCTCGCCCCGCGCGACCATAAGACTCGCTTCGGATCATTCCGATTGGCATCCATGCAGTAGCAGCAGCTGCTGCCTGGCCGCCTGCCCAAGAGCGCCTGCCGTGCATGGCGCTGGCCGCAGCTAGGCGGCTGCGCACGCCAGCCAGCCGCTGCCGTGCCGCGCTGCAGAGATACGAGGTCACGTTCTCGATGCTGGAGATCTACAATGAGCACGTGCGCGACCTGCTGTCCAAGGACAACCCGAAAGGCGGCCTGCAGGTGCACCAGAACCCCAAGCTGGGCATCTTCTACGTGGAGGGACTGAAGAAGATTCCCGTTGGAAGCTATCGCGAGATCGAAAAGAGGATGGAACAAGGCGAGTGCTGCAGCGCAGGGGGGCAGGAGCGGCCGTCGGGGGGGGGGGGGCCCGGGGGGGTAGGGGAGGGGGCTTAACGTTCAGCGCTCAGTCCAGCACCTTCGAGGCATCTTGCTGGGCCTTGCTGCTGCACTCTCTCTCTCTCTCTGCTTCTTGGGTGACGTCGCCCGAAAAACTGGCTGCCTTGGGTTTGCCCTTTGATCTCTC
Source organism: Cristatella mucedo (assembly GCA_009760855.2). NCBI lineage: Eukaryota > Metazoa > Bryozoa > Phylactolaemata > Cristatellidae > Cristatella > Cristatella mucedo. The sequence goes on along the minus strand of WPIO01000038.1, from coordinate 538,564 downwards.
TCGCACATTCGTCCGTCGTTCAGTCGGATGAGATGTTGCTGATGCTCGGTGCCATTTCCCTTTCCTACTCCACGGTGGCTGCATTGCGTCGTTGTAGCTTGTTTAGCAAGCGTGCTCAGTTCATTGGTAGACAGTGGTAATCCAGTCGTGGCCTGTCGCTTAAAGATCCATCTTTGGCACGTTAGCTGTGCTGTGCAGCATCGTCGTTGACCTCGGTAGGCCAACAGATAGGGATTCGCCACACACAACTCCTTGATCAGATTTGCATGCAAAACAGCTGGCTTTTACTGGCACCCCAATGCCGGGCCTGGTGGCCTCTGTATTGTGGACCTTGGCAGCCGACTTGAAGTTCTCCTTGCTGTCCTCTTTATTTATAGATCTTAGGTGCGGTCAAAGGTTCAAGCGATTGCTGGAAAGGGGCGAATTCTGATGATTAACACCTCTCCTGATGGGTCTGACTCAGACGCAGCACTCCATACTAATCCCAGTATCGATCCATACTAAGTAAAGTAGTTCTCATCACGTTCAGGAGCAGGAAAAGCTAATTATACTAGAAGATACCTTTGTAGAATGAAAACAATACGTCTAAAAAATGGTATCTCAGCAAGAATGATGAACCTTGCTAAAATGGCACGTACGCCGACTGCTTTTGTCTGTGCAGCGACATTTCGCAGAAATCCAGCTGAGATTACATACCCTTGCTACAGTATTTGGAGTTGGTAGAGTACCTAGCAAGAACTGAGAGATGGATAAAGCAAAGGAACCATTCGATCGTGTTTCCTTTACAGCAAATGTAAAGTGCCTAGACAGAGATTGAGTTCTCTGAGGGTGCTTTACTAAGTGTGTTATTATTATTTTTATTATTCTGCCTCCACTTATGCCAAAATCTGGGATACAGCATTATTCAAGACATATCAAAGTACGCATTGCTAGAGCGCCGATGATTTCCAAACAGTTTTTATTCTACAATATTAAGGAGCTGTTGCAACTCGATACGATGGAACCAATGGAGTAGTGTGGCTACCCTAAGCCGACAAAATATCGGGATGACAGGGGTATAAAGAATTAAAAAGAAAATATTAGCTGATTTAGCAACCTCATTTGTGTAGAGGCAGAAGAGCCTTAACGGCTATCACCACCGCTTGCAATTGTCAATAAAGCATCGCCCACTGCAGGATTCGAACTCACGACCTCAGTTGTGAATAGTGAGCACCTTGCCTCTTGGGCTATCCCGGTTCCTAAGCCTCGAAGAACAGATTTGGTCCAGCAAGGCGTGTTGCTAAGACACTTCGACTGACATCAGGCCTAACTGAGCGCTCTTCAGAGGTTAGGCCAACAACTTGAACGCATCAGGATTGCCCATCGCAAACATTTGCTTTCTTAAAGCCTGCAACAGGCTGGTCACTGCTTCCCCTACCTAGGCTGACTGTCAAAGAGTTGTGCGAATTGATTGATCGAAGTTCACCATTTTCAGTACTAGTAGGAGAGTTATTGCGACGCGGCACATCAATGAAGCGCACGATGACTGGTTTCAGAGGAGAGTAAAGTTCGGGTGAAGTGGAGTCATGATATGGGGCTGCTGAACTGCAGCTAGTGCCAGAACTCAGTCACATAGAAGCCATTATGAATCAGCACAATTAGTTCACTTCGACATCTTAGAAAAAATTTAAGTATTCCAATTGCGATGGCCCTGGCAAGGCTAGATTTCACGAGGCAACAAGAAGAACAATCCTAAGCACAGACAGCAAGCTCTGTCGGTGAGAGATTTCTTTGACATTGATTTTTTCATTTTTTCCCTGGTCACTGGCATCTCCCACTGCTGTCTAGATTGCCGTGGCCAAGCACGAATACTGATCTGAACACCATCGAAAACCTGTGTGATACTTTGGAGCAAAGTTTAAGAGAATATCAGCAATTCGGATTACCTCAGATGTACTATTTGAGGCTCTATGTCAACGCTGGCAAGACATTGCTCCAGAATTATGAGTGACAATCATATTGTCCATGCCAACCTGCATACATAAAGTGAATAGAAACCAAGATAGAGCCAATGCTTACTACCTTAAGTAATTTATTGATTAAAGGCTGAAGCTCAACATCTTTAGCAAAGACCGTGGCTATATGCTCATACAACGTACTGCATCCTGAGAGCAATAAGTTTTGATGTACCATAGAAAGCCGAAAACTCTCCGGTAATTTTAGCCTGTTACTTAAACTGCATGACCTATGACCTGTATAAGCGAAACCGATTTTCAGATTTTGGACCTCATTTATCGCATTGCGACATGCGTTTACTGTCAGATGCTTCAGCGGTGCCCTCAGATTTGTACATGCGCCCTGAAAAAAGTAGAATTTTATCTTGCAGCTGCCCTTCAAACAGGCTTGTAGATTTAATCTCCGACAGTTGAATCCCCCCTAATGTCTTCACCACATGAGCATGTACTGGCGAATGCCTATGCACTCCGAAGCCGACTTATACTCGCACTCACACAGTGCCTGCTGCTTGCAGAAGTTGCCACCAATCATTTGGTAATGCTTTCTATGCAGCATCTGTAAGGTGCCTAGAGAAAGATTCACTTCTCTGAGGGTGCTAGACAAATGTATTATTACTGCTGTCCCGGTTGGCCTGTGCACCGTTTGTTTCAAGTGTTCGCTTCGCTTTATTCGCCCACTTTTGTTTGTAAGCTAGCGCAGCTAGCGGCCTTCGCCTGATCCGAGCATCTCGTGCTCGTGCTGGCGCTCCCTCTATCCGGCATCCATTGGACAGGCACCGCCAGCCGCACAGTGGCGTCGACCAACATGAACGCGACGAGCAGCCGAGCGCACACGGTCGTCACCATCACGTTCGACCAGATCAGCAGGGACGCCGCCTCTGGCGCGGAGAAGAAGCGAAGCTCGGTGATGAATCTGGTCGACCTGGCCGGCTCGGAGCGGGCCGACAGCACGGGCGCCACCGGCGACCGGCTCAAGGAGGGCGCCAACATCAACAAGTCGCTCTCCGCTCTTGGCAACGTCATCTCGGCGCTGGCGGACCTGTCGAGCGGCAGCAAGAAGAAGATCGTCGTGCCCTACCGCGACTCGGTGCTCACCAAGCTGCTGCAGAACGCTCTGGGAGGCAACAGGTGTGCGCGCTCAGCCGAGCCAGCCGCCCCAGCCGTCGCCACGAGCAAGCTCGGCGAGCTTGCTCGGCCTGTGCCGCTTGTGTGCTCGAGTGCTCGCCTCTGCGCACGGGAGCCGGCTTCGCGCACGGACTTTGAGCCTGCCGCTGTTCTGCACTCGGAGAGCCTGCGTGCTCGACCTGTGCTCCCTGTGCATTGCGTGGCGATCTGTGCTGCTTCGGCGGATGAGTGCTGCACTCTGGGGGGGGGGGGCTGCTTGCTGGAAGAGCACGCAGTCCTTGAGCAGAGCAGCAGCTAGCGCTTGCTCTTTCCCCCTTTTTTTTCTCTTGCGTTCAGCAAGACGATCATGATAGCAGCGCTTTCGCCGGCGGACATCAATTATGACGAAACTCTCAGCACCCTTCGCTATGCTGATCGAGCCAAGAAGATCAAGAACAAGGCTGTCATCAACGAGAACCCGCTCGATAAAATGATCCGCGAGCTCAAGGTGAAGGCCGGAGCGTCGGGCACTGTGCATCGTGCAGTAGCGAAGCAAAACGTTGGCGTGCGCCATTTTCCTTGCCGCTCGTCACGTGACGAACGCGGACTTTAAAAATCCCGGTCGACGTCACGAAGCTGCTTCTAGCCGGAGAGGCGGGTGACGAGCTGGTGCTGCCACTGCATGCTTTGTCGGGCCGTCTGTGTCACCTGCGGCCCGTGGCTGCCTGGCTGGCTGCATTGGCCGTGCAGCGGTCGTGCTCCATGGTGGCGGCTGTTAGGTAGCGTGCTGCACGTGGCTTGCTTTGCTCTTGCGCAGGAGGAAAACGAGCGACTGCGGAAGGCCATGGTCGGAGGGGGTCTCGTGCAGACAACCGTCGGCATGTCTCCCGAAGGTGTGAGGCGCTCTTCTTGGCGAGCTTTCGAGTGGCAGCAAAGAGTTAGCGACCGTGGACCGTATTCCTCCCTGAGCTGCTAATGTTGACCGGTTGCCTGGAAATGTGCACTGCCCGAGCAGCGTCCTCGTTTGCCTGCCTGTGCTTTTTCGCAGGCCACCTCGTCGTGGCGTATTTCCCTCATGCTTTCCCCCCCTTTTTTTTTTTTACAGAGATCGCTCGCATGAGGAAAGAAATGGAGGACGAGATCCGGGCGCAGTTGGAGGCCAACCTGGCCATGATGTCGGACACTCAGCAGTCATGGGAGGAAAGGGTAAACGATTAGTTCAGTTGCCCGGATGCGTGCATTCTGCTAATTGTGGCTCAGATGTTTCCCTGCATGAAGTACTTTGCAAAGGAATCTATCGCGATAGACGTATGTGCAAACAAAAGGGCACGGGTTCGAGTGTGATAGCTTGGTTTTTAAGAGTAAGATGCACCGAGCTGTGTTAGATATAATTCATTTGTAAAGCACTCTAGCTTAACCTAATCTGTATTCAGGTGCTTTACATGTGCCTCGGGGCTCGAGCTCAGACCTTTACCTCCCGGCCATGGTCGGGCCAGCATCTTAACTACAGAGCCAAGTGGTTTAGTGTTGGTACGTGCGTTTGCACTACCACGCGAGCTTATTCCCTCAGTGGCTGGAAGAATCTGCGCAAGAGAGGTATTGCATCGTCCCACAGTGAGTGGCTTATCAGGACAATTTTCATCAGGATTGAAGCATAACCATTCTACTAAAACTTTTCTTTTCTGTGTTACTGACGATATCCAATTTAGTAATTATAGTCCCTTGATGCTTGTCCCTCGACTTCATGTCTTTGACTCGTTGGCAGCCTGCGTCACCATGGATCTGATAACCAAATCCCGCCGGAATGATTGAGATCAGTGATCGGTCGTGTAATGTTGTGTATCTTCATCTGGAAGTCGAAAGGTCTCGGGTTCGAATCCTGCTGTGGGCGATCCTTTGTTACCGCTGCAAGTGGTGACGATAGCCTTTAAGTCTCTTCTGCTGCTATACAAAAGAGGCTGTTAGATCGGCTAGTATTTTTTTTTAGACATAATCGTTAGCTTGGTCCCTAGAAGGGATGTTTGGCTTGTAGAAAAGCTCTAGTGTTAGGAGACCTCAAGCAAACCGTTTTGGCTGCTCTACCGAGGCAAGTGCCGCTGCATTTTTAGTTTGAGATCGACCACGTACATTGCCCAGTCAAGCAGCAGACAGGCAGTTATTCCGAGCCAGATCTTAATGAGATGTTGATGGTTAGCTTGTGCAAAGCCAGCAAGGCTCTTTTCTCCTGTTGCTCTTTGTAGTCTCTGGGAAAATTGCTGATCTAACAATCTCATTTTGTATAGAGGCTGAAGAGCCTTTACGGCTATCACCGCCGCTTGCTTGCAGTTGGCAATTAAGGATCGCCCACTGCATCATTCGAACCCACGACCTCGGTCGTGAAGAGCAAGCACCTTACCTCCTGGGCTATCGCGGCCCTTAATAAACCAGCCAGCTCTCCGCCAAGTGCAGTGTTCGCTAAGGAGCCAGCAGTCAGTCGATCCAGAGAGCCTGGTCTGCTCTGTGCTGCTCTGTGCTGCTCTGTGCTGCTCTGTGCTGCTCTGTGCTGCTCTGTGCTGCTCTGTGCTGCTCTGGGCTGCTCTGGGCTGCTCTGGGCTGCTCTGGGCTGCTCTGGGCTGCTCTGGGCTGCTCTGGGCTGCTCTGGGCTGCTCTGGGCTGCTCTGGGCTGCTCTGGGCTGCTCTGGGGGCTGCTGGGCTGCTCTGGGCTGCTCTGGTCTGCTCTGTGCTGCTCTGTGCTGCTCTGTGCTGCTCTGTGCTGCTCTGTGCTGCTCTGTGCTGCTCTGTGCTGCTCTGTGCTGCTCTGTGCTGCTCTGGGCTGCTCTGGGCTGCTCTGGGCTGCTCTGGGCTGCTCTGGGCTGCTCTGTGCTGCTCTGGGCTGCTCTGGTCTGCTCTGTGCTGCTCTGTGCTGCTCTGGTCTGCTCTGTGCTGCTCTGTGCTGCTCTGGGCTGCTCTGGGCTGCTCTGGGCTGCTCTGGGCTGCTCTGGTCTGTGGAGTTTTCTCGCGGTGCTCCTCCTTCACCTGCCTGGGATCACCATGTCGAAGTTGATAAAGCTTGCTTGCCTGTCCCTCTCGGACAAGGTACGAATAGTCGAGTTTCAAGATCAGCTACTAGTAAGTCGATGCAGTTCAATATTTTTCACCAACGATTGTCAAAGAGCTGCTACCAAAGAGCTGCCAGTAGTAGGATTATCAAAAGCAAGAAGTAAGCTTCGTGTTTGTTGGATAAAGGGTGCGACCTTCAAAGAAACAGCTATGCCAACAAATGTGGCAATGTGTAATTTCGATTCTGTTCGCTCTGGTTAGACTTCTCTGTATGTTCTCAATGTCGTAAAAGGCTTTCTCGCATGGGCATCGTGATAGCAAAGGGCTTGACGTCTAAGCTTATGAATGAGAGAGAGAGAGAGAGAGAGAGAGAGAGAGAGAGAGAGAGAGAGAGAGAGAGAGAGAGAGAGAGAGAGAGAGAGAGAGAGAGAGGCTTGCCTTAAGATCCCCGTGACTGGTCTGAGCAACGTTTTAGGCCACACATGGCATTTTCAAGCCTCAAGAATTCCTGCTGGGGGGGCGGTCGAGAAAGAACAACAAGCAATCGGTTTTTTCAAGTTCCACAGTAGCCATTTGACCCTTTAGGGACTGCAGTGTTGAAAAGAAGTATTAAATTAAGACGGCATCCATCACGTGGAAAACAGCTTTACTTTGCTTGTCCTTGTGTAGCATCGATTTAGTTCCTAGTGTGTATAGCATTTGTTTTGTGGTTAAGTAATATTCATTTGTTTTTCTAATGCTAGCAATCGTTGTCTCTTTTTGTGGGCTGCTCGCTTTCCATCGATATCGTGCAACGAGGACATGCCGTAGACCCCAGACGTAACCTCCTAAGTAGTCGAGACATTTTTAAGGATGCAAGGACTAGCACCCCCTTCCTGAACATCCGATGCCGAATGCCAGAAAAGGCAGCTCGATAGGATGGCGAAATTCGTACTCCCACCTCCGTGATGTGGCTTACCTCTGAGCAGCTAGTCTGCTTGTTGTTGGTCTTATATCTAAGAAGCTCAGATACGTGGTAGGCATGGCTGTCGAGAACCAGTCTTGCTGAATAAAGGATATTATGGACGTCGATTATTATTGATAAAAAATACTAGCTGATTTAACAGCCTTTTTGTATAGCCACAGAAGAGCCTTGACAGACTATCACTACCGCTTGCAGCGGCGATAAAGAATCACCAACCACAGGATTCGAACCCACGACCTCGGTCCCGAGGTCGTGTAAAGCAACCCCCCTATCTAGTATGCCATCGCGGCTCACCAAATAGCCTTTTTGGATAGTGTTTATGCCAACCGGGTATTTTTGCGTGAGGAATGAATGCTAGTAATCTTGGTGAATGAGAAACTTCCCAGTCACTCTCATCGGTAGCGTATTTCGTGTGTACTTTTAATTTTATCGCTGATCCACCGCCAGATCCTGGGCTTTTGAATGTATTTAGAATGCGTCATATGCATTGTGACAGGCTAACCACCGCCAGAAAAAAATCTTGCATTTGAAGGGTGCAGGCGGTCGGCTACTATTCCATGACCATCGTCCCATCAGATAACACTTTCCATCAGCCAAGCCGATTAAGAGTGATACTGACACTCCTGTACTCTTGTATCTGACAACTTGTACCGGAAGCAATACCTGGGATGGAAATCCCAAGCCAAACCCTTCCAATACCCGTTTTGCTCAGTCTCCTGATAGTTCATCAGACTAGGACCCCTTCTCTCTAAATATAAATAAATAAATGTATATTTATATGTATTTGCGCGCGCACGCACACACACACACACACACACACACGCACACACACGTTCACACACACACACACACACGCACACACACACACACACACGCACACGCGCACACACACACACACACACACACGCACACACACACACACGCTCACACACACACACACGCTCACACACACACACGCACACACACACACACACACGCACACACACATATATATACAGTACCGATGTTTGACTTGTAGGGTATCAAACCGTTAGCTTCTTGAAATACCAATACCAATAGAAGAGAATAAGAGAATAGAATAGAATAGAAGAATAGAAGAGAATAAGAGAATAGAGAATACCAATAGAGAAGTAGGTATCATATTAAAACTAATGTGGACTGCTAATTTATACACTGAATGATGGGGAGAATGACAGCTTTGGTAAAAAATTAGAACCAAAGCCTGGTAATGTAAGCCTGGGTTGGGGCACCATCGAGGAAGAATGCTATATTCTAGATTATCAAGTGCCATACATATGCCCAAACTTTCACGAAACACGAGAAGAATACAGTAGTGAACACTGACTAGGCTTTGATGCTGATGGCGTTCGTTCGTCGGCTACTACAAGCAGTGCATCTAGTTTGCTTCCGGTGCCGATGTTTCAAGCAGCATACATATTCAAGTGTTAACTTAATTTCTGATATTTGTCATTCCTTTGTAAACCAAATGAAGAGAATTTTCACTGTCTCCTTTTTTTAGTCTCCATATATCCGAGGTAAGTTGTAGCCTTGGGCAGCTGGCTGGCTGACATGGTAGATGGCTGACTCGAAGCTCTGACAGTTGCTGTACGTGTTGCCTGTGTAGCTAAAAGAAGCTCAGAAAGACGAAGCCATCGACGACAGCAAGGACTATTCGCAGCGCAAGCTCAAGGAAGCTCACTTTGTCAACCTCAACGAGGATCCAATGCTATCGGGAGTTATATACCAATTCCTCAAGGCCGGCAAGACTACGGTCGGCCGAAAGGAGGGCGACTATTGCCCCGACATCACACTCAGTGGCCTAAGGTATGCACCCAGATAGCAGCAGGCCTTCAACGTTTAAGTGTACGTTCTTTCTAGCAAATGCAAAGTGCCTAGACAGAGGTTTAGTTCTCTTAGTTCATTGCTATTGTATTATTTTTATTGTAATTATTAGCATTATTTTTACTTTCCCACGCGTGCTTAAGAAGGGCAAGCAGTAACGATGCCTTTGCAGGATAGAGCAAGGAGAGATGGAGAGATGAAGAAGAAGAAGGATGAGGGGGAGATGAGGTAGGTAGGTAGGTAGGTGGGAGGCCGAACCGAAGGATCGATACAAAGGCAGAGACCTAGAGATAGAGTCTGAGACACAGGCACAAAGAGACACACACACACACACACACACACACACACACACACACACACACACACATATCTATATATATTTCTTGCCGATACTTCTGGGTTCGAGCATAAACCCATATATATATATATATATATATATATGTATATATATACATATATACACATATATATATATATATACTATACCATATATATATATATATATATACTATATATATATATATATATACTATATATATATGTACACACATGTACAGTAGCATATATATATATATGTGTGTATATATATATACACACACACATATATATATATATATATATATATATATATATATATATATATACATATATATATATATATATATATATATATATATATATATATATATATATATATATATACACACACACACACACAGACATGTACAGTAGGAAAGCCAGTTTTTTCATCTACTGGGGCCAGACCAGTTATCTTTTTATGTAGGGGGCAAGCGCCCCAATGAATGAGAAGATTAGAGAGCACAAAACCATAGTGTTTATTCAATTCGAGCTCAGCAGTTACTCATCGAATGGAATTATGTAATTAAGACATCCTTTCGTCGATGGTGAGGGTTGGGGGTGGGAATAGGAGTGGTCCAGGTATCTGCCCCCCCCCCTGTAGGAGGCAAATGCCCCTGCCCCTTAGCTGGCTTCGCAACTGTATATTTATAGAAAGATATATATATATATATATATATATATATATATATATAGAGAGAGAGAGAGAGAGAGAAAAAAAGAGAGAGTGAAAGAGAGAGAGGAGAGAGAAAGTAAGAGAAAAAGACAGTGAGTGAGAGAGAGAGAGATGAGAGGCATGCTAGCACAAGGGCACACTAACTGCATGGAGATGCAGATGCTGTTATACGGCCTTACGAGAGTTGATTTATTTTTCTTTAGATGGGGTATCATTTTGACGTCTGTTTATTTGAGCTGAGTCTGTTTACCCAGTTTTCTTTTGCTCAAGAATGTTTGAGCAGTACATCGACTAGCACTGATACTGCAGCTCTGTATTCGTAGCATACAGAAGGAGCATGCAGTCATCGAGTACGAAGGCAACAGCATTGTAATTCGACCGGCACCGAACGGAGCCCGGACTAAGGTCAACGGGGAGCCCATCGTTGGTGCGCAGGTTCTTGTGCACAAGGACAGAGTGGTGTTTGGTAGGCAGCCACCCCCCCATCTCTCGACCGTGTAGTATATAACATTAGCTGTTGTACCCTGCCATCACGTGCCTTGCGTATTTCCAATTCATCTCATGCTGAGGGATATTTTGATATCTCGTCCATGCTTGCTGACTGCATGTCGATGATGTGTATGATGTACAAGTACTGACGTCATGTCTAATCGCATCTACCATAAACTGCATTCACTACATGACTGAAATAACAAGCCACACAGGTCCGAACGGCAAGTATAGAGGGCCAAGCAAGCATACTACTTTACTTCTTACCATTTTGGAAATAATTAATGAACACAACAATAGCAATATTAGTTATACAAATATTATATAGCACCCCAAGAGAACTCAATCTCTTTCTGGTTTCTTTACTTCCTGGAAAGGAGGTGTGGCAACGTTACTTATAACGTGTACAATATCACTGTGCACAAGCACACAAAGGACGATTTACACGGACAGGGCAAAGGCTGTGAAAAAAAGCAGGTTTTTATCTTTTTTTTAAATATCGTCAAGTGAGGAGACGACATGCTGTCAATCGGTCGTGAGTTCCAGGTTTTGGGAGCATAGTAACTGAAGGCACGATCTCCAAGGAGATATTTGAGGATCATTAGAGGCACTACCAAATGACAAGAGTGGTAGTGCGATACGTAGTCTGATTTGGCTGTGTATCAAATAGGTCAAGGACGTAGCAAAAGAATAAAGAGACCTAAATGTGAGGGACAGAACCTTGAATTCGATATGCTGCTTGATGGAGAGCCATGTCATGAGCCATGAGCCATGAGCCATGGTGAGGAGTGGTGGTGGTTGTGGCAATGCTGAATTATTGAGTCACGATCATCTTAAACGTCATGTAGCCTTATGGTGACAAATGTAGCTGAAACATAGGAAAACGTTTAGACAAGATAGTAAGAGGAGATCCTGCTATCCTGCTGGCTGGTTGTTTTACAAGTGCTCTCAGACACAGTTTATGTATGTGTATATGTGTGTATTTCCCATATAAACGGAAGCAAACAGATATTGCATGACTAGCTAGCTCTAGGCTTTCACTTCTATGCAGATGACACTCAGTTGTACCTTCGCTTTGATCCCTCCCAGCTCTCCAGCACGTCGAATTCTCCCAACTCCCTTGCTGCATGTATTGATGACATCCGCACATGGATGGTAGCAAATTTTCTTAAACTAAACGATGATGAAACTAGCTTACTAGTTATGGGAAAACCCAGTGTGTGTCAGAAAGTGGAAAGTCTGCCGCTCAAAATTGGCTCTGCCATCATATCTCCTGTTGAATCCGAACTAAATCCAAGTGCCATGTTCCAAAGTGACCTTTCATTAGACGACCACATCAGCTCCACAGTCAAGTCTGCCTACTTCCAGCTACATAACATTGCTACAATTCGGGCTTGCTTAGGCAGAGATACCACATCCAAGTTGGTTCTTGCATTTGTGACATCCTGCCTTGACTTCTGTAACTCACTGCTTGCTGGTTTACCGGCCTGTGCAGTCAGGCGCTTACAGCTGGTGCAAACATCTGAATCCAGGCTTATCTGTCGTGAGCGTCACAGTTGCCACATCACACCACTTCTCGCCGACCTGCACTGGCTCCCAGTCAAGCAACGGATTGACTTCAAGGTTTTGTCACTTACTTTTAGGACCCTTCATTCTTTGGCTCCAGCCTACCCATAAGATCTACTGCCCTACCAGGCTAGGCATCGTACCACCAGGTTTTCGGAATCTAACTGTTTAACTTTACCTAGTACAAACCTCAAGTCCTTTGGAGACCGTGCCTTTAGCTCGTATGCTCCCAAAGCCAGGAACTCACTCCGACTTGCGTCACGACTTACCCGACTTGACCGCATTAAAAAAGAAATTAAAAACGCACATACTTATGACAGCATTTAGTGGGTCTCTGTGATTAGTCCTTTATGTGCTAATACATGCTGACACTGCATGGTGCCACTGACCACACTTGCATGCTGAACCTGTGCATGTTACCCCTAACCATGTTACGCATGTTATTTATCAAGCATGATAACCACTCGCCATTCGATCGTGTTTCCTTTGCAGCAAACTTGATCAAGTGTGTTATTATTATTATTATTAGCAGTTGTGACCTGGAGTACAATTTTCTGAACATCAAAGTTCTGATGGGCATCTGCTCGGAATCCTCGACATCTAAAACCTGTTTAAAGCTTATCTGTTTTTTTCGACTTGTGAAGCACTAATAGAGTTTTGGTTCTCTTAGGGTGGTGTGTTTCCATCGGCTGTCGTCTTTTTAACACCAGTCTTAGATGATTGCACAGCTCAATTAAATGTGACAATTCTGAAAAAGCAGCCAAAGTAAATCGTAATCATGGCCAGTAAAGGTTCAAAACATTCTCTTGTAACTAACAGATGAGCGCCTGCTACCTGCTCGAGACATGCCCATGCAGCTGCTCAACAATCTACTACACGATCTGCTTTTGACGGAGTCCCTCTTCGGAATAATAATCTTACACGGTGTGCTTAACCTGCGGTCTTTGAATGGTGCTAAAGAGTCGGATCCATTGCGAGATAATGCGACACAATGACATGGGGCAACCTTTGCCCCTGCAACCTTTGCCTCTGCTTTCCCTTGGGTCAATTTGGTATCGGGCTCAGCTAGTGGCTTTGTATACTATCCTCTAGCAGTGAATGGGTTTGACCATATGTTACTGATGGTATAAGCAGCTGGTTTTCACCGAGCCTTGCACGGTACCTGGTTCACGCTGGCATCGCTGGCTCCCTATAAGCGAAATGCAAGTCAAAGCCTTGGAGCTGTGGAGCATTGGCGTTGGCCTTACACAAACGCAAGCAAGCGATCAATAGCGGCCCCAACAACCGTGGGGGAAGGGCTATAGCACTAATTTAAAAAAAGTCATAACACAAACAAGAATAAAAATAATATGAATGAAGATAGTAAGATATTTGTGCAGTGCCCTAAGATAATTCAATGTCTTTCTAGGCTCTTATTATTCGCTGTAAAGGAAGCTTGTCAATTGGTGAGTAATAGCATGCACAGTGTCAGCGCACATAAGCACTCAAAGGACAATTCACTCGGACGGTGCAAATGCTGTGATAAACTAGTGGGGTTTTTTGCTACTTTAAAAATGTCTGAAGCAGGGAACGTTACGACGTCAGCTGGGAGTGATTTCAGGTCTTTTGGAGCATATGAGAACTGCAGACGCTGTCTTCAAACGATTTGAGGTTGGTTAGAGGTACAGAACTGGCTTAGAGTGTGCACACTTCCAGTGTCTGTGCCTGTGCACGCACTTCCAGTGTCCAGGCATTCCATGCAGTGTCCAGGCATATGATGTTTGTGCTCCCAGTCTCTGGCCTAGTTCATCCAGTATCTATTTATCACAGCATTTAATTTGTCCCAGTGGTTTGTCCTTTGTGTGCTTATGCTTGCTGACACTGTGCATGCTGCTACTAACCGTACTTGCATGCTGACCCTGTGCATGTCACATCTAACCATGTTATGCTGTTATGCTTGTTGTCATTGAACATGCTACCACTAGCCATTCGATCACGCTTCCTTTGCAGCAAATGTAAAGTGGCTAGAAAGAGATTAAGTTCTCTGATGGCGCCATACACAAAATGTGTTATTATTATTATTACTATCATCTATCGCTGTCCACTGGAAGGTGTCCTGTCACGGCATGTTGCTGCCGGCCTTGCCACGAGCTGTTCTCTTTCTCTCACTCTTTCTGTTTTTGTTTTCTGTTTTTGTTTTGTCGCTGCTGCTTGCCTTGACCACGTGCAAAACTTCGGCTGTGCATTTGTACCTCGTGTGTGCGTGTGTGTGTGTGTGTGTGTGTGTGTGTGTGTGTGTGTTTGCCGTCTCTGGCCAACGCCACGTGTATTTACGTCGTTCGTGTCAAGGGTCGAGCCACGTGTATGTGTTTATGAACCCGCTGAGGCCCGATTGCTCGCCGGATCTGCCTAAGGAAATCACCTACGAGTTCGCTCAGAAGGAGATTGCTCGCGCCAAGGGACTGACAGGGCCAGGAACAGCCGGCCTCAGCCGAGGTGAGCTGCCGCTGCTGCCGCCGCTGCCGCTGCTGCCGCCGCTGCCGCCGCTGCCGCCGCTGCCGCCGCTGCCGCCGCTGCCGCCGCTGCCGCCGCTGCCGCCGCTGCCGCCGCTGCCGCCGCTGCCGCCGCTGCCGCCGCTGCCGCCGCTGCCGCCGCTGCCGCCGCTGCCGCCGCTGCCGCCGCTGCCGCCGCTGCCGCCGCTGCCGCCTCTGCCGCCTCTGCCGCCTCTGCCGCTGCCGCCTCCGCCGCCGCCTCCGCCGCCGCCTCCGCCGCCGCCTCCGCCGCCGCCTCCGCCGCCGCCTCCGCCGCCGCCTCCGCCGCCGCCTCCGCCGCCGCCTCCGCCGCCGCCGCCGCCGCCGCCGCCGCCGCCGCCGCCGCCGCCTCCGCCGCCGCCTCCGCCGCCGCCTCCGCCGCCGCTTCCGCCGCCGCTTCCGCCGCCGCTTCCGCCGCCGCTTCCGCCGCCGCTTCCGCCGCCGCTTCCGCCGCCGCTTCCGCCGCCGCCTTCCGCCCGCCGCCGCTTCCGCCGCCGCTTCCGCCGCCGCTTCCGCCGCCGCTTCCGCCGCCGCCGCTTCCGCCGCCGCCGCTTCCGCCGCCGCCGCTTCCGCCGCCGCCGCTTCCGCCGCCGCCGCTTCCGCCGCCGCCGCTTCCGCCGCCGCCGCCGCCTCCGCCGCCGCCGCTTCCGCCGCCGCCGCTTCCGCCGCCGCCGCTTCCGCCGCCGCCGCTGCGTCCTGCTGCTGCTGCCGCCGCTGCGTCCTGCTGCTGCTGCTGCAGCTTGGCTGCTGCTGCTGCTGGGCGAGACGACGCTGGGAAAGGGGCGCTGCCAGACGGACGGACATGAGCTGCTCCTTGCTGCTTCTTACGTGCACCCGGCGTAGCGGTCTGAAACGACTCTCGAAAGACTTGTATGGATAGGCGTGGCACGCTGAGTGGTGATGACACATCCAAGTTGGAGCCAAGTCTCGAGGAACGAATCTCGCGCTGCCACTAACGTTTACTTGAAAAGAACAGATCTGTTCACCTGAAGGGCAGAAGGCCAGGCGACCAGATGCTGAGCTGCCGCTCAGTAGCGGAGCTCTTTTGCAAAGATGCCCGTTTGTCCCTGGCTTCATGCGTAGCGCCTGCCGTCAGGGGCTCAAAGGGGTCATGGGCCTGTCTCTATCGTTCGACATTTTGGCATTCGCCAGCCAATTTGCTGGCCCCCTCTCTTCCATCCCGTTAGGAAAACTAGCCGGCGATCTCAACAGCTCGCTGATATCCGGAAGCAGCATGTGCGACAGCCAGCGTTACAGCGTTACATGGAAGTAAAAGGGGATGGGTAGCTGCACGCGGGCCAGCGCTCCAGCGCCTTCTTGACTTCTCGCAAGCGGGAAATTTGGATAAATGTCTGGCAGTCTTGGGTCTGGCTCGTCCAGCTAGCCAGCCTGTTGCTGTCCTGTCTCGCTCCGGGGAGCAGAAAACAGGAGTGTGAAGAAATTGCTAAGCGCCTATGTCATGCAGAGTGTGAAGAAATTGCTAAGCTCAAATCGGTTTGCGAGCTGTGCATTCAGCCTGTTTCGCTTCCTGTTCGTAGGCCAAATGATTGGAGGTCGCTGGGTTCTCATTAAATGTCGGCAGTGTTGGCCAAAGTTGAACCGATCGGACAGATTAAGACAGAGAGAGAGAGAGAGAGAGAGAGAGAGAGAGAGAGAGAGAGAGAGAGAGAGAGAGAGAGAGAGAGAGAGAGAGAGAGAGAGAGAGAGAGAGAGAGAGAGAGAGAGAGAGAGAGAGAGAGAGAGAGAGAGAGAGAGAGATATGAAGTAATAATCAACCTATATAATTTTGAATGTGAGTGAATGAGTGAGCGAGTCTGTCCTGTCCATGAATACATGTCGACAGCACGCTTACATTAAGCCCTTCGTGATACTTATAGCGCTACTACGACGGTACAGCTATGGTGTAATGTATTTCCATCTGTAACTCCACGAAGCCACAAAGACTAGGTGGGTGTTAGGCAGGAGAGTTTTTAGAGTGCACTCTCAGCCCAAGCGGCTTTTGGTACACATTCGGTAGCCAACAGACTTCATTTCACGCAACAAAGAGAAAGTTAAAATCATAGCTGAGTCAGGAAAGCAGTTGATGTAGTGAGCAGCATGGAAGTAAAGCTCAGGATGGCTGAAAAAAGAGTCATGGTAAAAAATACCAGGGAGGTAGTTTACTAATTTTTGTAAGTAGCTACAGCATGCGTTCTCATAGTTAAAATGGCACATTACACTGTGCATTGAATTAAGAAATAATGGTGAACAGGCTTTTGATCAGCATATTTAAAGCTGTGGAGATGGAAACAAATCAAGAGCCTAATTGGGAGGATCAGTTTTTGCAACAGTCTGCCGTTTGGTGACTCATAGCTGCCGAGCCTTTTGGCTACTATATACGTATGTATGTATGGTTAGAAGCTTTTAAATTGAATATCGTGTATCTTCGATTTTTTGCTGGTACAAGCTAGTAATAATAATAATAATAATTCGACATTTGTGTACGACCGTAAGAGAACTAAATCTTTACTAGGCACTTAACACTGGTTTGAAAGGAAAATGTCAATAATAGTAATAGTAATAATAATAATAATGCATTTGATATAGTGCCCTCAGAGAACTCAATCTTATATTTGCTGCAAAGGAAGCACGATCGAATGGTTACTGATAGCATGCTAAGTAAACAACAAGAATAACATGGTTAGGGGTGACATGCACAGGGTCAACATGCAAGTATGGTTAGTGGCAGCATGCACAGTGTCAGCATGCATAAGCACATAAAGGACGAAGTGGTTAGTGGCAGCACACTGTCAGCACGCATAAGCACACAAAGACAATTCACACAGCCTTTGCCAAGGCTGTGAGCAGCCGGTTGGCGTTTAGCTTCTTTTTAAAAGTAGTCAAGTAAGGAGGACATGGTGGTAATAGTCGGAGTGAGTTCCAGGCTTCGGGAGCATACTTACTAAAGGCACGATCTCCAAAGGATTTGAAGTTGGTTACAGGCACAGCTTAACGGATTCAGTCAAAAGAGCAGGTGGTACGTTGCCTAGCCTCGTTGGGGAGTAGTTCTGATTAGTAGTTGGATCAAGAGAATGAAGGGACCTAAAAGAATGGCAACACTTTGAATTCAATACTCTGCTTGATAGGGAGTCAGTGCAGGTCGGTGAGAAGTGGCGAAATGTGGCAGTTGATACATTAACGACAGGCAAGCCTAGCTGCAGAGTTTTGTACCAATTGTAAAGAGAGAGCAGTCACTATGATTATAAATACATTAAGAGAAAGAGAGAGAAGCACGAGGGAGAGGTGTAGACAGGAAAGAGGAAGAGGGAAACAGGAGGGAGAGAGGTCTTGTATTAATGCTGGGTGTATTTATTCATAGTTTCACATAGCATGAACAAAACTGCAATCCGAGTTTGTCTGCTGCTGTGACGTATTTGGTATAATAAATAAGTCAGTACTGAAGCCAAATCTAAGACATGAGCGTCTAACAAAGATAAGAATCGTTGGCATTCAGCTCAGTGCCTTGCCTGTATGTACACTACTAGTAGCAGGGGCACACGGGTACTTTGTTAGTGGCTAGTTAACCCTTGCAAAATGCGAATTTGCGAAAGTTTATCAGTGCAGGGCTCTTATGAACAGAAACAGGCCAGGGCTGAGAATACTTGAGTTGTCGCTATAGGCTGCCTGAAAAAGAAGAAGCAGAATTGATCATGAAATCGGCCCATGGGAAACCGTTCCGTGTGGGAGTGCTATTGCTATAGGTAGCCACTGTCGTTCGTAATTTCGAACGAGCTTGTGTGATGGTGTTGATGACAGCAGTGACGATGATTGTTTCATTTGGCTTGCGGTTTTCTGAGTTTTATTTGGCTTGCGGTTTTCTGATTTTTATTTGGCTTGTGGTTTTCTGAGTTTTCGTTTGCTTGTAGAGCAGCAAATAATTCAGGACCAGGTTCTTGAAATTCTGCCCATGGTGTCCGAGGCGAATGCAATATCTGAAGAATTGAATAACTATAGATTTTTTGAGGTTGTCCTTATCTCGTCGTCGGCATATGCGGCCCATCTTAGCCGGCCGGGGGCTACCAGGTATGTGCATGGTCACGTGAAGTAGCCGCCGGGTCGGCATGTCTGCTGAATTCTCATTAATTCTACGCGTGACAGCTATGGTTCGAAGCTGACGGCTTTCTCTGTATGCCACTAGGAATGACGAGAACAGAATATGGTAAAGTTTCATGTTCAGTGTTTTTCCTTACATATCCATGTGTTATGTGCGTTCGGCCTTTAGTGAGACTGCACGCCGCCTGTCTTGCGCACGAGCTACGACCTGACTGCGACTTTTTTCTTCAGCTTAATTGACATCATGCTGTCTAACGTCGTGGTGTGCAGCCGTATGATCGTATATGCTCAGCTTTCATGATCCGGATGCTGATTATGGTGCTGATGACTGGCACTCTGCTACTACGCCTGCTGCTACTGACTGCTACTGCTACTACGCCTGCTGCTACTGCCTGCTGCTACTGACTGCTACTACTACTACACCTGCTGCTACTGACCAGTGTTGCTGCTGCTGTGAGACTGCTAAGCACCTCGCCTTGCATGCTGCAGGAATATTGATTGCAACAGGGGTGACTTGACGGCTGCAGTGATTTTCTAGGTGCAGTTTGAGACTGAAAGACTAACACAAACGTCCTTGCTTCTATTCGATCGTTAACCTTATGTCGTACGTTGGACCATGCATCCTACCGTTCATTGCTGACTTGCTTGCGTACGTCTCTGCCTATTGTATTTGTATGGGCTTATTGGTCATACTTTTTTCATCACCTGCCGTTTTCTTACTAGCCCTGAATTTAGCACTGAGATCAATGAGCAGCTTAACTTGCGAAGGAGCTGCCAGGCGAGCCGACACGCCGGACGAGTGGAGTGAGGTCGAGGCGTAATCGGCAACCCGAAAGAACTGGCTATGGAATTGTTCAGTGCATTCAGGCAGTGAATTCTACAGAAAGTGAGGATCGGTGGAGGGGTGGTGGATAGGGGGGGGAGGAGATATAGAGAAATATAAGCTTAGGTTAATCGCTAGAAATATGTCGATGGATTCAGAGATAGGCAAGCATATCAGCTAGACTGATAAGATAGACAGGAAGATAGAGAGAAAAAGAAAGAGAGAGAGAGAGAGAGAGAGAGCGCGGGCAAGCATGTCTGTACATGTTACAAGCGATAGACTAGGATTTCCTGCTTACGATGTCCTGTCTTCTTTTGCGATTGGCAATCGGCTCAATTTCATGCTATACGATGGGTTCTGCAGCCCACCATGAGCAAAAAATAAATGTGTTTCACCTTACGTTATAGCTGCCTCTCTGTCTTTTCCTATTTGGCAAGGTGTCTGCCCTCGTCTGTTTTACTGACCTGGAAGGTGGCAGGTCTCGGGCTTGCTGGTGCTGCCTGCTTGTGCCTCGAGCCGCTGTTGGCTTAGACTGCTCCTCATCTTAGGCCGAGGCTGCTCACCCACTATTGTCCCCCTATTGCATTCTTCTCTGTGTTTACACTGCTGTTCAGTCTACCCTGTACGCAGCCTGCTCGGTCAAGCATGGCTACTGCTGCTGATCACTTTGCTGAGGCTGCGCCTTATCGGCAGTGCCATCGGTGCCATGCTTACCTACTAGGAGGGCAGACACCTGCTAGGAGGAGGGCCAACTGCCATTTCAGCCCCTTCCACTCCACCTTATGCACTGGGTGGTATACAGTGATGCTCTCTACGTTTATGCTAAAACAGAAATGAGCTTGCTGGAACCGGCTCTGGGTAGCCTGCTCTGGGGCCAGTCATGCGCGGGACATAGAGCAGAAATTGGGAGCTGCTAGAGCTTGGAAGGAAGCTAGCTAAAGGGGGCGGCGCTGTGCCTTCGGGTGGCTTTGCTCAGGCTCAGGCAGCCCAGAGACCGTGACATTCAAGGGGGTCTACTGCTTTTCTAGGCTAGGACATCCCCAGGAAGAATTGAAGCTTTGAGCTCGACTCTATATAGATTGTTGCAGAAGCTCGAACCTCAGATATAAGTAGTTAGTCACCATTGCTGCACTCCATTTATATTAAATACATCGGTCAAATGATTCAGGTACACGGCATAACCTATCACTACTAGTACCATCGACCCACGGCCGTATTTATCACTTGAGCCGCCAGAGTCGGCTTCGGCAATTGCCGAAATTGCATCTGCCCTGCTGCAGATATTCGGCGCTGAACGCCGGCCAATTTCCTTAAGCTAAACGATGGTAACGCACCGCGCTTCTTCTTCGAAGAAACCGTAAACGTTGGGTTCTAATAAGTGACTCTGGTTTTCCTAATGGGTTGGTTGTGCAGTAGTGCGGCCATCACCAAGGGCTCACAATATAGGCAGTCTTCTTTGACGACTGCTCGGCGTTTACAGATTTTATCCCGAACGACCTGCCGCCACATGCTGTGTCATCATGTTCGACCTTCCACGGTTCTTCCTTCTCTAGCTTCTATGTCAACAAGGTAGACGTGATTAGAGAGTCCATCCCTAGGGTGCATGCATCTCCTCTGGACTCGTGTCCCTCGAATTCCGTGCAGCACCAGCAATGTCTACATTCAAGGAGGCCACAAGTGGCCTCATCCTGAAGTTCATATCCCAATCAAAGAAGACGCCTAGTCCTCTATACCCTATTCCCACTGTTCTGCTTGTACGATGCATACATCAGGTGCTGCATGCACAACTAACATTATAAATGTGTCATTAGCCTGATGTCCTGGCACCTTTCAAAAAAGCCACTACTCAAAAAAGCAACACTAGACCAAGAGAAGTTGAGCGACTTCTGCCCAGACTCCCAGTCTCTATACAAATGTATTAGTAAAAATATCATTGTTACCTTGTCCAAGATTAGCGATGACTTACTACAGCGGCTAGTAAAGAATCGTACTAGCTCTCTGGTTTTGTGTAAACCGGACTAGTGCAGTTCAGTATTGGCAGGACTACTAAAAAAAAAAGCCATCCAGCCATTATAGTTTGTCGTGGCTTCAAGGTTGGCTGATAATTCTAAGAACTCTAGTCACGTGTCTGCTTTGCTAAAGGAGCTGCAATGCCGGTTGATCAACGGATGCAGTGCAAAACTCTGACCCACAAGGCCTGCCGTTGATTGTGTTCTCCATACAAACTACCGAACTGCTGCACCAGTTTGAGGCTTTCTGTTACCTCAAGTCCTTTCAGGATAATACATTAGCTCTTTCGCTTAAGACAGCTGTTGCCGTACTTTTTGCTCTGTGGGTCCTATACGAAGGAACCCACTTCCGCAGTTCTTGTGCAACGTTATCTTATCATCTGCTGCCGACTCGAGCACATCTTTCCAGCCGTCCTGCACTGCTAGCTCTGTGCCACCCCATTCTTCAACTGCCCTTCTGACTCTGTTATGCTTCACACTTTCTCTTTGTTGCGTAAGATGAAGTCTGCTGGCCACCGAATTCGTACCGAAAGCCGCTTAGGCTGTGAATGTGCTGTGGAGAAACTCTCCAGCGTAACTGTGAGTAGTCTTTGTGGCCTTGTGGACTTGCAGATGGAGGGACGTTCATACTTTAGATGTTTCGCTTTAGATTCCTGCACTCAACACTTCTCCGTTTCCCTGCACGGCTGAGAAGCTAAATTGGGGGGGGGGGGTATCTTCTCCGTAAGTCGTGTAAGTGCCCCAAATAGTGCTCATACCCTGGTTTATGTTTGGTTGGGTAAATAGTCAATTTGGTAGAGGAATTTCTCTGGGCTAGTCCAATAAAAAATATGCTCAAAGGGCAGGCATTTCCAATTGTCCATCTGCTTCATCATCTTATCTTCATCGATCTTACAGCTTCCTAGAAGAGGTTGTGCTTCTTTTGCTCATTGATGGAAGCTAGTGTGGCGTGCCCTATGCGCATCATCGCTGCTGCTCTGAAGATGCATGGCCCCGACGCTCGCTTCTACCACAGTAATCTTCTTGTTTGATGATGTTGTCGGCATAAGCATTGAATGTCTCGGCACATATTCTTGAGCTTTGCTTAATCTGCGTGCTTACGAGTTCCAATCTGCTTAGTGCTAGTAACCACGAAGGTGAACCAGTCAGCCACGTAGTCAGGCTCAAGCAAATATTTACGACTTCCAGCTGCTACATACTTGCAGGGAGAGTCAAATCTGGCACCTTCAAAAGACGTCAAGTGTAGCGTCAGGGAGAAAGGAGAGTCCATTGATAAAGCACGTGCCACCGAAGTCTGCTAGCTGAAGCTTGGCAGCGCACATTTGCAGCAGAAATGTAGGCAGGCAGATCAGACAGTGTGCGATGAGGAAGTCGGCCGGTATTCAGAGATTGAATTGGAAGGTCAATAGGTCAATGCTATCGTCAGGCCCTGCTCATTATGTAGCTTGAAGTATTCACTAGAGGAGGGCATCACTCACATCCAAGGCAATAAAAAAAATACGTCCTAAGGGCATTCGGACTTCTGCATGTCGACCGAAGTCACCACTTCTGACACCAGAGGCCAGAATCTTTCCAGCTGACTAGGTCTGACAGGGCTGCAGCATTTTGACTAGCTGTCGTCGGAATGCAAGGTGTCGTACGAGAACTGCACCGTGGCATTTTAAGGTAGAGTGAGCAATGCAAAGCTCCCTGTCATGGGCGTTGGGAACGAGGGGCCCACGAAGCACGACACGCGCCCCCGACCGATTCGCTAGGGGCGTGTCGTGCGAAGTGTGCCTTCCTACGTGTGTTTGTCTACTGCTAGCGAGGTCGAAGTTTGTCCCCCCCCCCCGTTTAGCTTGGCTACTCCCCTGCCCCTTGTCATATTAGCAAGTGCCCAAGGGAAGACAGCCTGCTATTTGAGCGTAGCTTATTTGAGCTTAGCGAATTGTGTGAGGACCAGCTTTTTTAATTTATCGGCAAGTTTGTAAATTGTGGTGGGGGGGGGGTAACTCAATTGCTGCCTCTTGATCCCCACTCAGCGCTGCAGTTCTTGTAGTAGGACAACGCACGTGGCAGTCAGCTGCTGCTAACCCGCTGCTACCGCGTGGAGCTAGCAGTGCTGCTGCAGCGCTGCGTACACACCCCCGTGTGTGTGTGTGTGTGTGTGTGTGTGTGTGTGTGTGTGTGACGTGCCCTGCAGCTGCGAGCGACTCGGAACTTGAGCCAGGAAGTAGATGGACACCTGACTGGTGCCTGTGCATGCGTGTGCCTGTATGTGCCTGTGCATCTCTGTGCATGCCTGTGCATGCGTGTGTGTGTGTGTGTGTGTGTGTGTGTGTGTGTGTGCGCGTGGTGACCTCAACCCTCCACGTTTTGCATTGCAGCGTCATGGTGCAAGTCACTAACTTGTTGAATGAAAACAAGTGGCTGTGGGAACGAGGCAAGTTTATGAACAGACGTTATATCATGCAGGTATGGCTGCTGCTACTGTATACTAACACCGGCCTTCCCAGCATGCGTGAACCGCCTCTATGCCTGTATATCGTTTGCGTCTTGTGTGAGCTGTGTGTTTTAAGTGTGGCAGGTCCGGGTGGCGAGTAGGAGGTTGGGTCACAGGCCATGTGCCACAGGTCTCATCTTATCTGTGGGGAGGGCCGAAGGTCATCTGTGACGTGTAATGGTAGGTGCGATATAATGATAATATTAAGGATGGTGATAAGACATTCGTATAGCGTCTTAACAGAACCTGATCTGTGTCTGGGCACTTTTCACATGGTAGAGAAGGAAGTATCGACTGATTAGTGATAGCATGTACAATTTTAGCACACTTAAGCTCGCAAAGGACAATGCAATCTGGAGACAGATTGTAGATGCTGCTCAGGTTTGGCCCAGGGGCAAAGGTCCTTGCCTTTAACGATCGAGGTCAAGGTGGATATCATTTGATGACCATAGGATCGAGCTCTGTGGCATATGTCACGTGCCTGGATAGAGATTAGGTTTTCTTAGAGCATTGTACAAATTAATTTTATTTATTTTTTTAGATGATAGGATGAACTGAAGATGAATTTAAGGGATTTAGATTACTATCCCAATGGGACTTAAAAGTTGTTTACTGTACCAATGTAATGTAATGTAATGTATCTCTGTCTGTAACTCCACAAAGTCATAAAGACCATGTGGGTGTTATGCTGGAGAGTTTTGTATAGCGCACTCACAGCCTAAGCGGCTTTCGGTACGCATTCGGTAGCCAAAAGACTTCATCTCACGCAACAAAGAGAAAGTGGGAAGCATAGCAGAGTCAGGAGAGCAGTTGAGGTAGTGTGTCATGTAAGTAGCAGCTCAGGACCGCTGAAAAGGATGAGCCATAGTCGGCAGCAGGAGAGTAGTTGTCGTTGGGTAAGAATTGTGGAAGCAGCAGGAGAGTAGTTGTCGTTGGGTAAGAATTGTGGAAGCGAGTTCCACAGTCTAGGACCTGCAGAGCTAAAGCTTTTGTTGCCAATGCTTGACGTCTACTCTTCCATTGAGATCTCTAATGACATAATTGAGACAATCGACATGTAGAACATCGGAGAAATAATATAGAAAAACTTATAACAAAGAACCTAATTTATTTTAAGCACATTTGAAATTTTCTGCAATGAGGTCACGTAATTAAAGCCTCTTTTCTGAAAAAATAGCTGCTTTTTCAGGAGGGTGTGAAATTCCCTCCAATGCTGCTCAATTAATTGGAGTAAGTGTCTGTTGCTCTCATGTTGAGTAAAGCTTATGGTGAACTTGGAAATTAAAGCTGCTTAAGTTATGCTTGCCCACAAATACAGTTTGCACAGACTCGACTACTATCTTTGCACTAAGATAGAGATCCATGTTGACTTTCAGCTAGAGGCTCGAGTCATATTAGCTGCTTTCTCGATTTGCGGAATTTCACAAAGGTTATTGTTGCAGTAATTACATAGCAAAAGAGACAGCATTTTCTTGGAGTTGTGGATATTTTTATGAGTACATTTTCTGAACCTTGGCCATGCCACGTTTTCTTCACAGATTCCCTAAATTGAAACGTGAGAAACAATCAAGGGGTTCAGAGAGCTACTAAAAATACATCCGAAACTTTGCTGTTGGTGATTAAAAAGTCGTTTGTTAGGGCAAAATATCGGGACCCCTTTTTGAACAGCTTCGTCACAATATTGGTCACCTTCTTGGCTCAGATGCTGTATTTCCTCACGGAACAGAAGAACCTTTATCGCGTTCACGTGTACACCCCAGCCATTCTATCGTACTCGGTGAACGGCACCTGGATTTATTTAAGTGCAGTGGTTCCAAGGGAAATCCTAACGAGAAGAACTATGAACGGTTAAAGAACTCTTCATCGTTGTCTTGCAAGAACTGTGTGACGTTTTATTAACTGATCCTGTGTCGTTGCAGTTAAATTATTTTACCTCTCACTTTTGACAGAGCTGGCGTTGATGCCGCTTCTTCAAATACTGATGTGAATTTACATCTATTAATATGAGGCCAGTAGCGATTTTTAAGTCGCATGAATATCTCGATGTCTCTTGATTTAGATGTATCTTACTTTCTAACGACCTT
Organism: Cristatella mucedo; assembly: GCA_009760855.2. Taxonomy (NCBI): domain Eukaryota; kingdom Metazoa; phylum Bryozoa; class Phylactolaemata; family Cristatellidae; genus Cristatella; species Cristatella mucedo. The sequence continues at coordinate 512,533 of WPIO01000038.1, read as the reverse complement.
GTGTGTGATCAGCTCACCTAAAGGATATCTGCAAGCCAAATTGATTAACGTTCTATGAAAACTCTCGTTCCGACAGTTTATTAGTTCTCTTTCTTTATTGTTGTTATTCTAGTCATTTTGAAACTCGGATTTTTAAAATTTGTATGGAATATTTCACTCTTTGGCCGTCTTAGTTGTGGCATTAGTGGTCACGAGGTACGAGCAGGCATCGAGTGTTGACGTGGGGAAAACGGCCGGGATACCAGCTTGAGACAGTAACCTGGATTGCCTAAATTATTCTTTAGTTAATCACTTCATCCATACCTTATCCCCAGACGATGTACTGGCTATTTTACCTGATAATTTTTGAGTTGACAGAAAGATACACCAAATCGAAAGTTAGTGCAGCTGAGCCCATATGGGGTGTTTAATGGATTGTGTACTACCTAAGCTGAGGGTACAAGCTTTTTCGTTGACATAAGTCGCTATTACGGCGGGCGTTACTGCTGCTTCGTGAAGGCGTGATTCGCGCAGTGGCGGTTCAATATAAGGTGCTTCGTAAAAACGGCAAGAATTTTTTGACCGCATAACTCTCACGACAAAAAGAAGTATGAAGATTAGGTGGTCCTCAGCACGCAATGTTACAGAAACAAGTGGAGCAGCTGCAATGGCTAAAAAGCGCTGCTGGAGCTAGCCGAAAAAGGACCCCTCAACGAAGCCTGTAAAAAATGCACACACATGAATCGTAATATGTGAAGCTTTGAAAGGCGTGGGGTGTTTTCAGTCTGCTTCAGGCAGCGCCCTTGAAAAAAATGTGCTGCCTCTTTCAGCTGTCATCTTAACTGTTTTCATTCCAGTTGCTGCACTTATGGCAGCTTCTAAATCACAAAATATCAATTCAAAGTGTTTGGAGTATAATGTTTTGTCGATTTAAAAAAAATTCTTAGGTTGAAGAAGTCAGTATAACGGTTTCTGCAAGTCGCTGTCATTGATGGAATCCCCCTAATGTCAAGCATATCACAGTGCAAGGCATTTAGGACAGGTCTGACACGTGCATGCTGTCGTGCCGTTCCGACAGCATGTGCCTACTTCGAGATCCAGAGAGATGTGGCCAGAAATAGTAAAGGGGCTGAGCCTTGACCTTGCCGGGCTCGACCGTTACCAGAGGACGCTGGAGGAGGCGTGCCACCTAGCTTGTGATGAGCTGCAGCTGTATGTGCAATGCCCCTCTGCTTCTCGGCCAACGTGGCCGAGTTGCCATTTCACTCGTAGCTCTACAGAAGTGGTTGACGAGGAGAGTGTACATTTTTGTTACGTCGAGTACTACTTTGCCGTTATCTGCTCGGTAAATTTGCATGCACACTCTGCCATTCGTTGACAGGAACTGTATCAGCAGTGGATGAGCGGCGAAGACGTGTCCTCGCGCAGCCTCGAGGAAGATCCGTTCTGGGAGCCCATCGAGGACGTGCTGATTGGTGAGTTCCGGCCTGGCCGCTGCCTGCTCGCCCTCCCCCCTGTCTTTCTGCCGGTCGCACCGACGTCAACGGAGGCCAATCAATGGAGGCTTGCTGGAGGCGAGGGCTGGGTGGGTGGGTAGGTAGGTGGGTGGGTGGGTAGGGTCGGCAGCAGTGATGGAGGTGGTGGTGGGCAGGGGCTCAGGTCGGATGTCGGAATGGTCACGCCTCGTGGATTCGTTTAGGGGGGGGGGGGCTCGTGCTGCCTCTGCTTTATCGGCTGGATCCGAAGCCACTGCCCTACCAGCGGTGAGAGACCGATTGACGATCAGCATCAAGTTCAAGGTGCCGAAGACGTTGTAGCTGAGTGGCATCTAAAAAGGGAAGGACATCGATGAGCAGCAGCTTACTCACGCTGCTGCTCATTCGCCGTCTGCATTTGGTTTGTAGATTGTGTAGTGTATATCTTGTTGCTTTGCTCATACGTAAGAGTACGCCACGTTAGCTTTTCCAGCAGAAGCTACACAAGGGAATCTTGCTGATTCACGCCCTTCCGTTGCGGCCGAGCAAGGTCACGTTCCTGATTCTTTAAGCAGCATCGAGTAATAAAGAAAGCCAAGTTTGATGCAATGGTGCACTCGCGACGACACGCAAACATCTTGGCGGGCTTCAACGAACGTATATTTTGCGGACGCTGGCCGCGAGGAGCAGTACAGGACTGCTGCTCCCCTTGCGTCCCCATCGTAGATGCTGCCTCCTTCGGACCGTTCGCCCCCTCCCTTCCAAGAAGAGCCGAGCCCCTTACAGGATGCAGCCCGCCCAGCAAGGGTGGGCTAGGCCACATCAAAGGCGGGCCAGCGTGCAGCAGCCGAGTGCCGGCCGGACGGACAGCAAACCACATGCCCTCGTGATCTCAACATCACCCATCGTGCGGGGTGGCAGCAAAGACAAGATAGAACAGCAGGACTGCTTAGCCAAGCCAAAAGCACTAAAAGTAAGCCAGACCCACTCCTTCAGTGGGAGAGCAGAACTAAAAAAGTAAAACTACAGAAAAAAGAGTTCATTTTGTGTAGCATTCTATGAGAACTGAATCTCTATTCAGGCCCTTTGCAACTTGCTGCAAGAGAAGCAAGAATTAATAGCTAGTGATCGTTAACAAGTTATCGTGCATAGACAAGCTTGCACGAGCTCATAAGAATAATCTCACGGCCCCTGGCTGATAGGAGCCCTGATGATTAACATTGAACTTATACATGCACGGAATCATGCAGAGCGTTCGATGCATGCCTTTTATGAATTTGTCCTCAAGACTTTACAATTGACTGGTTGCCGTCATTTGGTTTCTTTGCTTGAAGTTTCCCTCTACGTGAGCAGCCTTGGGGAGGCCGTTAAAGCCCTCTGCTATCTGGTCAAAAATTTCTTTCGCGTGGCTGCGCCGGCGGCGCTCGCTCTCAATGAGGCCCGATCCTAGTGAGCAAGGAAACTCGATTATTCGTTTTTCCCAGGGACAACCAACATGTACCTGCGGTTCCTGTGCTTCCCCATGGACTTCGACTATCAGGCGCCGGTGAAGAACTACACTGGGCAAGACGAGGGCGTGATAAGCCTGCACATTGCACCGTGCACAGCTAATGGTCGCCCGCTCGACCTTGACCTCATGTCCAGCGATGCTCAAGAGCCAGCCGAGGCAGTGGAGGAGCTGCGTGGCAAGCCGTTCCATTTTCAGGTAACGCGAGCCGATCACAGCCTGCCGCCCCAGTGAGTGAAACAGCAGAGCCCTGCCCGCAAACGAGGCTTCTCCGAGCAGTTGCTCTATACCCGTTCGATCTGTCGCGAATATAAGATGAACACTTCAGAAGACAAGAATATCTAGCATCTTGAAATAGTGAGGCGCATTGCTGTCTTCAATGCGAAGGTCGCAGCTTGCTCCTCACCTGATGTCTCCTGATGTCCCAGCCTCTTACCCCTGGGGTAAGGTGCTTGCTCGTCACGGCACGGGTTGTGGATTCGAATCCAGTTTATCCAGAATATTCTATGCGACCGCCGCAGCAGGCAGAAGCGATATCAGCTAAGACCTACCGGCTGCTATAAAAACGAGGCTGCCGAATCAATTGAGGTTTACGGTGTCTATAATAAACAATTTTTCGTGAAATCAGTGGTTTATAATATATATATATAATATAAATTCATAATTAATTAATTATTAATTAATTAAATTATATAATAAAATCGGATGATACATAATATAGTATAATAGTAATATGTCCTCAATCGTAACAATCTTGTCAAGTGCAAGCATAACACCTCGGAAGCGTTCACCTGGAAACTCTGCGATGAGATCGAATACTGGCTGATTGTGATGAATGTCTTCTTCTGACCTTTGAGATGACATGGTGAATAGCAGCATTGTGGACGTGTGTCCCAACTAGTGTAAAAGCACTTACTTCATCAAAGTTGATTTTACGAGCTTTGGCATCAGTAAGTAAGGTTGCAGGCCTACCGGCTGTTGTCTTCGTAAGAGGGCCTGCATTTTGCTGTTTTGCTTATTATTAGTCGCGTTCTCATCCAACAGATTGCAATGTGCTAAAAGATCGTCCGAATTTCTTTTTTTGCATTAGATTAACGTGGTGTCGGCTCTGGTCGAACAAGAACGCTTCTCTAAAGGTCTGACGGTGAAATATGCTGTTCTCAACGATGCCGAGCGGGTGTCTACAGACACAATCCCAGGAACATGTCAGCCTATATTCAACCATTCAAGGTAATGGAATTGTGCTTTGGCATTCTCAGCACCGTGCAAGTTAAAGTTAGCTGTTTGCTTCCAGCATCCATGTAACTGCAGTCAACGTATTGCATTGTTGAAATTGGAAAATTGAAGTTCGGTACTCGTCCATCTCTCTTGAATGCCCACCCCCTCTCTCTCTCTCGTTCCGTCTTCTTTGTCTGTCGGTCTGTTTTTTCTCTCTTTCTTCTTTCCTTGTATGCCCATCTGTATGCCTGTGTGCCCTTGTATACCCATCATTTCTGTTCAGTGCCTACCTACAGTGTTGGAATGAAAACATCGCCTTTGCACTCCGGAATCAAAACGTAACCTCAACTGATTCTGCTCTGCAAGAACTGCTGGCCAACGAAATTTCACCAAAACATGGGATTTCCATTACTTAGCAATATATGTGACAAATCGTGCATTCTACCACCATCCTTTTCTGACCAGGTGCATACGTATGCAAAATGATTCTTTTTTGGATTATCGGGGAGTATTGTTTGCTTCCGACAAAGTCACCATTATTGAACAATAATACCTTGTATCGCTGTCTCAGCACTGCAAAATGAGACTTGCTGGATGCACCAAGTATCCCCCTCTCTAAAACTGCACCTCAGCAACAAGGTCGCGCATTTTTTCAGCAGTCGTCGAGGGTTCAAAGCAAGCTGTTTTGAGGGGTCACAACCATGGGCATGATAGGTTTCGAAGCAATGCAAGCAATCATCTCTGGTGTGGTAAAAAGGAAAGCCATCCAAAACGGTTTTCCGATATGCCAGGATTTAAATAATTCGTTAAATTATTTACCATGTTCTAACTCTCCTAGTTGCCAAATGCATGTACTGCTTACCTTCTGATGAACTTCTGATGAACTCAGTGGAAACTTGTTTCGTGCATGCATGCATGTCACCATCGTTTGAGGCGTCTCGGTGTCTTGGCCAAGTTTTCTGAAGCAGTTTTCTCAAGTTCTGCAGTCTTTTTTTCATCAGAAAATCTAGTTTGGTGGTTTGGCTGGCTTGTTACTCTAGCTGCACGACCGATTTCTAGCATAGCCTCAAACCACGTCTTGCTTACGGCTGCACATATGCAAGACCGGATGTCCGAAGCCTTTGACTAATCCTGACTAGGTACCCGAAGCAGTCGTTGAGAGGCGTTTGTCGTGAGGGGTCGCTTGGCACATACACTTTGTTTACTTTGCCTGGTTCTGTTCTTTGTCAGAGCTACCAAAAGCTATCGCTCGAAAAACACAACTGCTTCCGAACCCACCTGAAACTGCCAAGCATGTTAATTGTGGATGTTTCTTGCACCTAGTGGCAGGACAAGTGATTGGTAGCTTGCACTGTTTGCTACATGTATTGCTTCCTCATATTAATAATACCTTATGCTAGTGTTTTTTGGCCTCGGTTTTGTAAAACTCTTCAACGTTTTAGATTTGTGTTGATTTCCATTGTTGTGCTTGGGTTTTTCGAGCCAGCTGTGCATGCCTTTTGCTTTATCTCTGTCTGTCTCTTGCTTGCTCAATCGCCTTTGTTCGTGGCAGCAATTAGATGGAAACAAGTGTAAGGACAGCGGATCTCTTAGCCTTTAATATTCTAGCTTCCCATAAGCATTCGACAGTGTTTTAGCACAATCGCCAGTTAAGAATGTGCAAGTGTGTGGTACGACCTGCTGTCATGTGCGTGGCACTAGCAAGAATTGCTTGCAGCCGATGTGTTTGCTACTACAGAGCACAGGTGACACGGAGATGCCATGACTAAAAAAAAAAAAGTGGATTCTGTCAAATTAGTGGAGCTCTCAGGGTTTTTCGTGTGGATTTTGCCACCAAATGGAGCATTGTCACAGCAGCCTGTGTCTCGGCCCTTGGGATGCTGTGCGGGCTCTTCAAGGAGCAGGCGTTAACTTTCTATTTGTGGCAGGGTCGTCCACGTTGCCACCATGAATCAAGACTGGGTCGATTTCTTCTTAAATGGCTACATCACTTTCGAACTGTACGCCGGCCAGGAAGACTTACCGCCTGATCCGAAGCTCGTCAAAATGTCGACCAGAGTGAGTAAAGGCCCGTTGCAAAGCATTGCTGCTACTGTTACTCTGGGTTTGCCCCAGCGATGTTGGCCAACTTGGCCGCCCTCGCTATGTGGGAAGGCTCTCATCAGCTTTGAGGCTGCTCGTTAACATGTGCCAATATTGTTGACACACCCTTATGTAATTACTTGCAGATATTACCTGCTCGCGAACATTACAAAAGCTCGTAACATGTTCAGCGCACTGATTGTTAACCTGTGCTCAGTCGACATAGCAGACAGTAGTGGTGTGTGGAGAGGAGGCAGTGCTAACATGAGGAGGAGGGAGTAGGCACAGTGCATGCAGCCACATACAAGTAGGGCTGTAGGCTGCATCTGCCCTCATGTTCCAGGATAGTTAGCTGCATGCCCACTGCAGCAGCCACATCAGCATCAGCAGCAGCATCAGCAGCAGCAGCAGCAGCCAAGCAGCAGCAGTAGCAAAGCAGCAGCAGAGCAGCAGCAGCAGCAAAGCAGTAGCAGCCAAGCAGCAGCCATACAGCAGCAGCAAAGCAGCAGCCAAGCAGCAGCAGCAAAGCAGCAGCCAAGCAGCAGCAGCAAAGCAGCAGCCAAGCAGCAGCAGCAAAGCAGCAGCCAAGCAGCAGCAGCAGTAGCAAAGCAGTAACAAAGCAGCAGCCAAGCAGCAGCAGCAGTAGCAAAGCAGTAGCAAAGCAGCAGCCAAGCAGCAGCAGCAGCAGCAGCAAAGCAGCAGCAGCAGTAGCAAAGCAGCAGCAGCAGTAGCAAAGCAGTAGCAAAGCAGCAGCAAAGCAGCAGCCAAGCATCAGCAGCAGCAGCAGCAAAGCAGCAGCCAAGCATCAGCAGCAGCAGCCAAGCAGCAGCAGCAAAGCAGCAGCAGCAGTAGCAAAGCAGCAGCAGCAGTAGCAGCAAAGCAGCAGCAGCAGTAGCAAAGCAGTAGCAAAGCAGCAGCAAAGCAGCAGCCAAGCATCAGCAGCAGCAGCAGCAGCCAAGCAGTAGCAAAGCAGTAGCAAAGCAGCAGCAGCAGTAGCAGCAAAGCAGCAGCAGCAGCAGTAGCAAAGCAGCAGCAGCAGTAGCAGCAAAGCAGCAGCAGCAGCAGCAGTAGCAAAGCAGTAGCAAAGCAGCAGCAAAGCAGCAGCCAAGCAGCAGCAGCAGCAAGGTGCACTTGGTTTGCGCCGGCTCGGGTTTCAGGAGCTTCGGCAGCTGAAGCAGGTTCACCAGAGAGCCCAGGTTCGGCGCCGCGACACGGCCTTCGGCCTCACTGGCACTAACGAGGCAGGCGAGTCGTCGAAACTCAAGTCCGACAATGCCGTGCTCGAGAAAAAGCTGGAGCGGCTGCTGCAAAAGGAGAAAAAACTGCAGGCTAGTTATATTAGCAGCACCACTTGAGAGTGCAGGCCCGCGTCGGCCTTCGAAACCTATTTCTGCCCACAGCTCGCACTTGCCTAGTTTGGGCTCCTTTACCTCCGCCGTCGCTTCGTGCACGCTCGGCTAAATAGCAAAAGAATGCGCTCACATTGCGTCGGCTTGCAGCAACTGTGCGACGAGTGGGCGAGCAAGAGCTCTGCCGAGCAGCAGTTCGACGCCTTCTACAGAGCCGTCTACGCCGTGGCGCACAGCTCGGGCTTGTGGATTGAGGCGCGTGCTCACATTCTCACCAAGGTGGGTGCAACAAAAACAGCAAGCCGCCTCCTCCGTGTGCGTGCACAGGGCCGATCGTTGTGCTCCGGACCGATCGCTGCGCGAGCGCCGGTCGCGTCGCCGATTGCTTTTCTGACGTGCGAGGCGGAGTCGCAGCGTGCGCGACCGATGGGTTCAGCAACCTCGCGCGATGCGCAGCGTGATTGCGTCGTCGCACGCTCGCAGATCGTGGGCCGAGACAAGACCGCCAACGAGGAGTCGAGCCTCATAACGCCGGTAAGTGCGAGCGCTAGTGCCGCCGCTACAGACCGTTGTGGTGGTGGTGGTGGTGGTGGGGCGGCGACAATTGCTGGAATCCGTTCGATAGTTACCGTTTTGAGGGTCGTCGGCCAAGCCGGCCTCGTTCTGGCCTGTTTTTAGTCTTACCGTTGTCCACTTTTCTTGCTGCCTCTTGTTTCCACTAGATTTTTCTGCCTAGAGCTTTTTTAATTTTTCCCGGAAAGCATTCTACTTCGCTCCCGGTCTTAAAGCCATCTTATGAAAGGCACCCTTAGGCTTCCCGTCCTGTCGATAATGCTTCCGGGTGCCTGTGGGAAGACGTTGCAGTCAAAGCTGGCAGCGGCCAGAGAGAGCGACCTAATCAGCCTCCACTATTTCGGAGAGGATGAGCACTTGGTTGGTCAGGAGATCAAGCAGAACGGGGGCCACGCCCCTGCTCACGTGCTCCAGAAGCACTACGGCAGACAGCAGCACGTAAGGCCCTGCCCGGTCTGCCGGCCGACGATGGCGTCCCGGTTCACTTGACGCTGCCGCTTGTCGAGTGCTGCACACCCCGCACCTCGTTAGCTACTCACGAGCAGCCAAGCGCACGGCACCAGGGCTTCCGCCATTCGCACACCCAGCTGAGCCCACGCTTGGCTTGTTCGCTGCTTTTACCTCGCAATTCGGCTCGGAGCCAGAGGCGCGCCGCTTCCGGTACACCGGTAAGATTTGTTAGCTTCCGGCCGCTTGGTTAAGATTTGGTAGCTTCCATTGCCCTCGGCCGCTTGCACGGCGACGCTCTATCCGAGCTGCTACCCTGCCTGCAGCACCGAGCGAGCAAACGCTGCCAGCGGCCTTGAACCTGTCACCGTGGTGCATGGGAGCAGCCGGTTGTGCAAGCCAGCTACGGGGCCGCAGCGATAGCAACCTGTGCTGCTGGTTTGACACGTGCCCGAAGCAACGTCACCCTGCACAGTGCATGCTGGCAAATGCACCACTGCGTGCCACCTTAGAAGCCAAGCGGTGAGTGAGTGAGTGAGTGAGTGAGTGAGTGAGTGAGTGAGTGAGTGGGTGAGTGGGTGGGTGAGTGGGTGGGTGAGTGAGTGGGTGAGTGAGTGAGTGAGTGGGTGAGTGAGTGTGGGTGAGTGAGTGTGGGTGAGTGAGTGGGTGAGTGAGAGGCAGAGAGAGAGGCAGAGAGAGAGAGAAGAGAGGGAGAGAGAGAGAGAGAGAGAGAGAGAGAGAGAGAGAGAGAGAGAGAGAGAGAGAGAGAGAGAGAGAGAGATGCTGAGAGACAGACAGAGAGCTAAGATAGCAGCTTATAACTTTTTGCATTGCAGGAAGAGGAACACTCTCTACTGCCCGGGCAGGCTGGCTCCAGTCAGAACGTCGTAACCGAAAGTCAGATGTGCCGAGTGATGTAGCCAATCGGCTACATTGGCATCAACCAGAAGCAGCAACCACGGAGGTAGCTCCTATCGACAGGACGACCATAAGTAGCTATCTCAAGTCGAGCAGGGAGCTACGCCTCCTCCCCCACCCTTCGGGGGCTGGTTGCTGGCTGTGCAGGCTGATCCACTCCGTCCTGTGTTGGTCAAGCGAAGTGCACCGTTCCACTATTTAAGCATTCCGTATGTCTGAACACTGTAGGCGGCCGTTCACGCGTGCATTTGAGTACCTCATCGGTATGCAGCCGGCCGGCGCTGCCTCAGTGCACACCGCGAAAAGCCGACGGCGACTCTCACGGAAACGGAAACTGGACTGAGAGCTCGTTGCAAGAGAGAGCTCATTTTGCTCAATTGAATACACTTCGGAGACACACAACCTATCGTCTTGTCGCCTGCCTCACTTTCGTTCCCCCTTTTCGGCCTTAGTGTATGTAGCCCGGACGTCTGACTTAAGCTCCACAATCCGACAGTATCTCAAATGCACAGCCGGCTCGCCGAAACCGCAGCCGACGACCACAGGCGACGTCGCACCGACCTGTACCCATGTATGCAACACCTGCGCTGCCGAAGTGCAGGCTGGCAGCGATGTCCGACTGTCGCACTGCATGCACACCTAGAATATAATTAGTGAAACTTTATTTTTAGAAAACAAACTTTTACAAAGTAAAAAAACGAAGCATAGGAAAACAAGTATAATATATTATAAGGACCCAACACTGGCACCTGCAGCCGGCCGCTGCTGCCACCGCGTATTGCACGCTCGCCTTTGCGCCGGTCCCCCTGCACCTGCCGGCGACATCCTGCGCGCCATCTGCTGCTCGTGCAGCAGCATTGCTCAGTGGCTGTCGCGAGCGACCGCTTAGATCTCTGAGGGCTTAGATGCCCCCCTCCCGAGATCGGCGGCCAAACGGGCGGCACCTGGCGACGCTCGAGCCCGACAATGCACGCAACGTCGAACGCCTGCCGGCAGCGGCTGTGCCTGTGCCGGCCGCCAGGTGGCGACTGGTGCCAAGAGTCCCAACAGCCTGACAACCGGATACCCGCTTCAAAAAAGGCCCCAACTGCCGTGGCGCACGGAAGAGAGACGCAGAAAGAGTGGCAGAGCGCAGACAGCGGCCCTGCGCCTCGCAGGCGCAGGCGACCAGCCGCAGCAGCAGTGGTCCCACACTGTCCCCACGAGGTGGCCTATCCGAACGAGGAGAGGTCAAGGAGAGGTCAGACGATGGAGCGCTAGACGATGCCCGGCGGCGGAGGAGGTCGTCGGCAGCTGCGCGTGTGACAGAGGGGTCACAGTCCAAACGCATGACCCACGGCCGGCCGACATTGTCGCCTGCGAGCGACCATTAATCCAGGCGACCGTCTCCCGCGGGCACCGGCGATGCACGCCCTTGTGCAGCAGCAGCGAAGGAGCTGGCACAAAAGGCAGCAGTCAGGGGGAGAGTACTGAAGGTCGTCGCCTTGCCGCCGGAGGCGCAAGGTCGCAGCAGCAGCAGCGCAAGGCTGCCGACGAAAGGCGGCCTGCTGAGCACGACACCGGTGCGAGGCCGCCCGGCGCCGACGCTCATAGCATGGGCAGCAGCTGAACGTCGAACAGGTCCACCACGCCCTCCGAGTCGTCCAGATTGAAGTGATAGTCCTTGTCGCTGGGCGGTGGGCTAAGCCTCATCAGAGGGGAGAACACTGCAACGGGGTCGTGCGCACGCGCGAGGTCCAGCTGCAGCTGCAGCCAGCCTCTGCTGACCCAGCAGCACAAGCAATGGGAGGGGGTGAGGCAGCGACGAGTAAGTCGTACCACTTTCACCGTGCACACATTTTAGTCAACAATACCACAAAGCCACTAATACTGAGTAGGTGTTACAAATAATAAAAATGACATGTAATATGCATAGCGTCCTAAGAGAACTTAGTCGCTATCCAGGCACTTGTACATATGCCGCAGGGTTTGAGCCCACGGACTCCGGCAAGCACCTGACCACTGGGTCAGGCCAGGACAGAAAGGCAAGTTATACGGGAGATTTTCGCAGACACATTCAAAGCCTAAGCAGCTTCGGTGTCCGATCGGTAGCCAATTCATCCAAATGCAGCCAAACAAGTGAGAAGCACTGTGGAATTACGACAGTTGCATAAGTAGCAGTGAAGGCTGGCGGGACAGGAATTGCTAGAATCGGCAGCAGGAGACAAGACACGCTTGCATAGCAAATGCTGAGCGAGAGCTCAGCAGCAGCAGCAGCAGCAGCTAAGGAACCGCAAAGCAAAAGCATCTTGTCACCAACGGTGCTCAAGCGAATGAAAGGGGGGCGACTGATTTACTGACTGAGCCGAGGGAACTCGATGACGAAATGAGAGCTCATTCGGTCTAGGAACGAAGGGGCTGAGCCTCTGTGCGGGGTATTATTAGTTTTTTCACTTGCATCAGCTCTCCGACATGTGAGCTACGTTCGAGACCAACCGAATCCAAGCCTTACTAAAAAGAAAGGCAGAGCAGAATGTGCCTTCTGCGCATCGAAGGTCGCCCGCTGCGACCTGCGAGTACTATCTCGGTAGTTGCAGACCACGAAGCTTCAGCACCGAATCGGCTAGCGGAGGGCACGCCCCTTCCGCCTGCCCAGGCATGCGGCCAGCTCCAAGCAGGGCCGCACAGCTGCAGCATCTCTCCGGAAGCGATCGCGTGTCCAGGCACCGCAAGGAACGCCTGCCAGCCAGCTTCCGGCGAAAACGACTAGCAAGCCACTTCGATGGATGCCACAACGCACGGAGGGAGTCGTCGGCACTCTTGATAATCCTCACAGCCGAAGCTGGCACGTAAACTAGCACGTGCCAGAGCCGAGCTTGCATGCTCAGACTGACGAAGCGTGTGGCACGCGACCGAGCACTTGCTGCCACGGCGACAGAATAATAATTTTCTGCGGCACGCAAACGTGCTGTGAGGCAGCGCTGACGGTGGCGGCTCTGAGCCGACATAGGTGGTGTAACCGCTAGACGTCATAGCACATCCTGACTCGAGTCAGCCGCGATGCATCGCGATTAAAGGCAACAGGGCTCGCGGACTCGGCAGCACGTGAGCACGGCAGCAGTCAAATCTTATATGCACGGCTCCGTAGAAGGCCCTCTCTGGCGTCCTCGGCCAAGGAAGAAAAGAGGTTAATAATAATAATAATATTGCACTTGATAAAGCGCCCTCAGAGAACTTAATCTCTTTCTAGGCGCTTTACATTTGCTGCAAAGTGAAATGCAATTGAAGGTTAGCTGATCCAAAAACAGCCTCGATTACATAGCGCCACAGCGGCTATCCCTTCTGCTTGCAGAGATAAATAAAGTAAAATTGCTTGTTGCAAGACACTCGAACCCACGAGTAGGTTCGCGGAATGCAAGCATGACACCTCCAGGCTGGAACGGACACACAGGCCAGTCTGGCTTTTTCTGGATCCACCGTGCACGGAGGAGGAGGCGTCGGCGGCGGCAGCAGCTCACGTACGCAGGCACGCGCGAAGAGCAGACGGCTTTCGCTGGGTTTGCCACGAGCCCGAGTAGCCTGGCAGCCAGCGCCGAAAAAGACACAACGCATCTTCTACGACCAATGGTGGCGTGCTTACGTTCTGACGTCATAAGTTCGTCCACTGCGTACTCGTCTCTGCCCGAGTTGAAGAAGACACCGGGGAAGCTGTCGTAAGTGTCGCACGAGGGCGACGCTGGCACAGCAGGAGCACTAGCAGCAGGAGAGGCCGGACCGGTGCTCCACTGCACCTGGTGGGCAGCTGCCGCGTCTACAAAGGCACGGAGCCGGCGTCGGTCGATTGCATTGGCGGCCGGCACGAGCGGCTGATGAATCAAGCCCGCCAGCGGGCAGCCACCGACGGTCTACTGCGAGTCCTGCTGGTCTCCGCCGACAGAATGCCAGCGGCTATAAAGACAACTGTAGTCGAACCGTACGGAGAGCAGCCGAGGCAGAAAGCCGGCGGCGGCAGAAAGCGCGCTGCTTGCAGCACTGGAATGCAGCCCTGCAAGCAGCCATAAAAAAAGGAAGCTGGACGCCAAGGCACGCAGCATCCAAATGAGCAGCCGACAGCGACAGGCCGGCAGTCGAATCACTTCCGGTCGACTTTTGTGATTCCGGCGAATGTCCAGCTCTCCGCCTGCCGCGTCGGCCAAACGACGTGACGGCCGCTCGGCGGCCGCATACGACGGCTGGCAGAGGCGCCCCGAACGGCCCGGCAGGGGCTGCCTGCGGAGGCGAGCGCGATCTCAGGCGGCAGAGGGGAGCCGAGAGCTCCTCGGCTGAGCGGTCGCCAGCTGTCGGCGCGAGCGGCCACACCGCGTCAGAAAGTGTGTGTCGGCTGCTAAGAATGGCCGCGGCTCCTCCGGTCACAGGCTCGGCCTGCCCGCGGGAGCCCAGAGTGCGTCCAGCTCGAGCCAGTGGCACCCACCTTTCGCTCGGGCGATGCTGGTCGTCGTCGGCGAGTCTGCCTTTCTCGGCGACGACCGCAAAGACGAGCGAGTCGCCCGTGCGCCGGCGCCAGGCGACGCGCCGCTGCCGGCGGGGGCTCTGGGAGTGGCGGCGGCCCTGTTTGGCGACCTCGTGCTCATCTGACAAGGTAAAAGTGAGGCGGCTTCGGCTCAGCGGCTGCCGTGACAACGGCCAAACAGTGCCCGTGACGTAGGGCCCAGAGCTGCCGCAGCGTGCCGACTGTGTGTGCGTGTGTGAGAGAGAGAGAGAGAGAGAGAGAGAGAGAGAGAGAGAGAGAGGGACAGCATGCCGAGGTAGGCAGGCAGGACGGATAGCAAGTGGCAACATGTGGGGAGGGGGCCTCACGTGAGCATGGGTGAGTGCAGCTTGCAAAAACTCGGTGCCCGGCGCATCTGAAAGCGAGTTTGCAAGAGGTGCAGAGCGAGCGGCAACTGATTTATTTAGCCCAACGACGCGATCTCTTTGCCAAAGGCTCAGACCAAGGTGGTCATGGCGGCGACTTCGGAGATGCTAGCATTGCAACGGGGGGGGGGGGGGGGGGAAGGGGGAAGCTCGATGAAGGAAAGGAGGGCGTGGCTCGCACAGCTCCACTCACGGCCAAGGACGGTGGAAGGGGAAGGGGGAGGCTTCGAGCAGGCTAGCCGCCGGCCTCACAAAGAGCATGCTCTGAAAAGCTCCCCGCAGCAGCAGCAGCCGGACAAGCGCTGCCTGCTACCAACCGAATTCCGAGGCTGCTGCCGCTGCGAACCGGAAGACAGCGAGTATAGGCCGTGGAATAGTTAGCAGGAACCTCTCACGTATGGGTTTCAGGATGCAAGGATTAACAAAATCTCGAGGGCATTTCTTTTTTCTAAAGCCAAGAAAAAAGCTGGGCCCCCCTAGATTTTCAGCCGGTGAAAAAAATAAAAGAAAAATTAAAAAAATAGAAAAATAAGACGACTTGCCGATAAGACCAAATATCAAATCCGTCTAAAACTTTACGTGCCCTACAACCGTTTGCTATGGGAGCATCTTGCGGCGGTGGTACACCGTAGTTGTACCGAGTTGTACTCTGAGCGTCGCTTGACCAGGGCCGCCCAAGATGCAGAAGCCACCGCTTGCTGTCTGACGGCTGATGCCTGAATCTCCGCACATTTGAACTATCGACACTGTGGCCTATCGCCGACTCCAACACAAAGAATTTTGCTGCGTGCTACACAGCAAGCACAACGGCATCTCGAAAGCTGGCTGAGCCCCGAAGCAAAGGCAAAGACCTGCTACAGCATTGCGAATCAACTAATTTGCACTTCTCTGCATTTCTACTGGGGCCAATTCTGCAGCAATAAGCCGAGCTCGACATCCGGTGTAATGTATCTCCGTCGGTAACTCCACAAAGTCATAAAGATCACGTGGGTGTTATGCAGAAGAGTTTTGTATAGCGCACTCACAGCCTAAGCGGCTTTCGGTACGCATTCGGTACCCAACAGACTTCGTCTCACGCAACAAAGAGAAAGTGGGAAGCATAGCAGAGTTAGGAGAGCAGTTGAGGTAGTGAGTAGCATAGAAGTAGCAGATCAGGACCGCTGAAAAAGATGTGCCATAGTCGGCAGTAGGAGAGTAGATGTCGTTTCGTAAGAATTGTGGAAGCGAGTTCCACAGTCTAGGACCTGCAGAGCTAAAGCTTCTGTCGCCAACTGTCTTTAAGCGGAGGAATGGGACAGCTAATTTATTGTCCACACAGGACCTGAGGGCGCGAACAGGCCGAAACTGATGCAGCAGTTCAGCTAGGTACGAAGGAGCCAAGCCGTGGCGGGCCCTGTGGGTCAGCATAAGAACTTTACTCTGTATCCTTTGCTCAACCGGCAACCATCCCAGCTCTTCCAGCAAAGGTGACACGTGCTCAAACCGCTGGGACTTGAAGACCAGCCTTGCAGCCATATTCATAGTCTGCTGTAGTGGCATAATGGCTTTCTTTGGCAGCCCAGCCAAAAGGAAATTACAATAATCAAGCCGAGACAGAACTAAAGAGCTAGTTAAATTTTTTACAAGCCACTGTGGGAGACAGCTTCTAATCTTGGATAGGGATCGGATGTGATGGCTAGCTGTAGAGGCAGTCTTCTGAATGAAGCTTTTGAAATTGAGGCAGCTGTCGAACACGACACCTAGATTACGAGCACGTGGTGAAGGTCGCACAATAGCATCACCTATTAAAACAGCAAAGCCCGCTGCAGGTCACCGAATCTGTTGCTATTCGACTGCTTTTTGCTGTCACATACCGGTCTGCCCCCACATCCGTTTATCAACCAGCAGTCATCCTAGCACTTTTAGCAAAGGAGACACTTGGTCAAACCTCTAGGAAGTGCAAACTAGTCTTGCAGCCGTATTCATAGCCCAGCTGCACTGGACTAGTGGCTTGTTTCATTAGCCCAGCCAAAAGGGAATTATAATAGGATCTGAGAGCGCACCCACGACGATTGCACGCTGACCCTGTGCATGTCACCCCTAACCATGTCATTCATGTTGTTTGTTTATCAAGCATGCTATTACTCACCATTCAATTGCATTTCCCTTTGCAGCCAATGTAAATCGCCTAGAAAAAGATTGAGTTCTGTGAAGGCGCTTTATCAAGTGCATTATTATTATTATTATTAAGGGCAGCGTGGCAGTGGCAGCAGCTCTCCTCCCTTGCACCAGAACGTGACTCGGGATGCCTGCGCGCCCGTGCAGCAATCATGCTCTCTGCAACCTTCTCGAGAGCATCTTCGTTGTTGTTATCACACGGGCCACATCTATGGCCACATCTATGATGATGGCTCTAATTTTAACCCGGAAAGCCTCGAACGATCTAGTAGTCGAGCTCTTATGTCTCTAGCTCCTACTTGAAAGATTAGTCAAATACCATCACATCTTCCAAATGAGTCAAAGCCGCCTGGAAACTAGGACACCCCGACGTCTTCTTCAGCAGCCGTTCAAATGCTGACGAAGCCTGGTACAAACCAAGACTTTAAGCTTTTCGATAACGAAAGATGGGCAAGGATAATGTGGGACCCAACAGGCTAGCCATTTATTCTATTCTGCAATCGGTTGCACTCGTAGTGTGATGGAAAAGCCGTGGCCTGTACCTATCCGGTCTAAAAAACATACGTGACCGAAAACCGAACGATGCATGATAGAAAAGAAAAAGAGAACACTAATTTGTATAGCATCCTCTGAGAACTGAATCTCTTTCTAGGCACTTTACAGATGCTGTATAGAAAACATTACCAAATGATTGGAGCTAACATCCGCAAGCAGAACAAAGCAAGCTCATCACATGCGCTGCACGTGAGCGCGCGCACACACACACACACACACACACACACACACACACACACACACACACACATTCCGACAGACAACTAGCAAGGCTGATGGCATGGCATAATGAGTAGTAATGGGGGAGCTGAGACTGGCTGGTCTTGTCTGCAACGACGAACGACTACGCAGCACTCGCCTAGCTACCCCTGCATTACTGCAGGAAGCCTACACCCTAAATAAATAAATCTTAGCTGATTAAACAGCCTCTTTTTGTATAGCAGCAGTAGAGCCTTTACGACTATCACCACCGCTTGCAGTGGCGATAAAGAATCGCCCACCGCAGGAATCGAACCCATGACCTCGGGACCGACGTCGTGAAACCAATGGCCTTACCTAGTGTGCCATCACGGCTCACCAGGCAGCCGAGACCATGCGCGCTTGCACCAGCACGAGGGGGTGGGTAACGGCTGCCATCCTTGGCACTCTGGTGACATACGCAATCACATGCCTTGGCAGAGCTGTGTCAAGGCCACGCGATACGTGCAGCAACCGTGCAGCAGCAGCTACACGGGTGATTATTGTGAGGGTGCAGCTGCACCAATGGGTAGTGAAGAGAGGGGAGGATGGGAGGAGGAGGAGGAGGAGGAGGAGGAGGAGGAGGAGGAGGAGGAGGGGGAGGAGGAGGAGGAGGAGGAGGAGGAGGAGGAGGAGGAGGAGGAGGAGGAGGAGGAGGAGGAGGAGGAGGAGGAGGAGGAGGAGGAGGAGGAGGAGGAGGCGGAGCACTCACGGGTTGCACGGCAGGCTGCTCAGGCCTGGCAGAGGCGACGTGACGGGTCGGAGTGACGATGGCAATGGGAGCCTCGCGGCCGTCGCTGTCTTTGGGTGGCGGCACTGGCATGACGACGGGTGGCGAGCAGTCTGCGTCGTCCTTGTTGACGAGCAGCACGTTGATGGCTCCGGAGCTGCTCCGCAGATGCATCTGGTAGCGCCTGCTCTGGCACTGCTGCTGCTGTGCCTGCAAGTAGAGAAGAAGAAGGGGGCGGTGCCGACCAATGGGAGTCAGTCAACCTTCTGGAAAAACACGACAATCGCTGCCAAGAAACACCAAGGAATGAGCAACGTGGAATTCAATTTACTACTAAATGGGAGCTGCATCGCCGAAGACCAAGACCAAGCGTCGGTGCGTCAGCAGCAGGCAGTGAGTAACTAAGTGTGAAGGCAATCGGACACAGGTCCGAGACCACACAAGGCACAAGAAGGTCCACACTTCATGGTAATAGTAATAATAACAAGTGTTATTATTATAACTATTGATGCATTTGCATGGACAACCAAACCTCTCTCTCTCTCTCTCTCTCTCTCTCTCTCTCTCTCTCTCTCTCTCTCTCGGCACTATATGTGAGCTAGAAAGGAAGCAGATACACTGATTAGCGACAATAAACATATACAATCACAGCACACGTAATATGCAGATTGACATATGTAGATTGACACGAATGAAGCACGTGCATCGTAAGAAACCACCCAGTTTTAGCTCGACTTAAGTTCTTCATCCATCAAGTCAGGGGATGCCATGACACCAGTCGGTAGAGAGGTCAAACGCATTAGCTGCATAGGAACTAACGCCAGGCTCTCAAACGGATTTGAGGTTGGTTGGAAGCACAGCTAAACGATTCAAGTCGCAGGAGCAGGCGGCGGCCGTAGGGGGGGGGAGGGGAAGGAAGGGGAGGCTGCCCAAGGAGCAAGTACTTCCGGTAGATAAGCAGGAGAAAGAATAGGGTACTTGAACATGAGTGAGCCAGTGCCAAGGCCTCTCGATCTGCAGTCTGTAGTTTGATGGGGAGCCATTGCATGCAGAAGAGAAAGCATTGCAACCTGGTAGTCAGGGCCGGCTTCGTGATAGCCAGACAGGACAGCCAGAGGCTGAAAGAGGCTGGAGAGATAATAATACTAACAAACCACTTGCTCAGCGATGTAAGAGTAGGAGAACCCGGCTACATATGCCGAAAGTAAGCGTGTCACACACGGTGTGCCTAGCACGGCAGGCAGCCCTGCTTGTGTTTACAGAGTTGGGCCTTTAGATCAATTGCTCCTTTATTATTGAGCAAAGAGGGGATCTGAACGAGAGCCAAGCAGACGCACGGCTTGGCGGGAACGTCCCATTGTGCTCATCCGACAAAGAAGGCTCCTCCTCCTCCACTCTTCCCGCGCATTCACTAGGCATAAGCGCATTCACTAGGCATGAGTGCATTCACTAGGCATGAGTGCATTCACTAGCCATGAGTGGAGCCAGGGGCAAAAGTCATTCAAGCTAGCAGTCTCAATGAAGCAGCAGCAGCAACAGGCTGCTGCTGCACGCGACAGGGCACCGGCCGGGCGCTGCGCTGCATGACAGCAGAGAGAGAGAGAGAGAGAGAGAGAGAGAGAGAGAGAGAGAGAGAGAGAGAGAGAGAGAGAGAGAGAGAGAGAGAGAGAGAGAGAGAGAGAGAGAGAGAGAGAGAGAGAGAGAGAGAGAGAGAGAGAGAGAGAGAGAGAGAGAGAGAGAGAGACACAGAGAGAGACACAGAGAGAGAGAGAGAGAGAGAGAGAGAGAGAGAGAGAGAGAGAGCACACCTCAGGGCCAGAGCCTGCTGCAGCCTGCTCACCAGGACAGGCAGTGACCGGAGATCCTGAGGTCCGACTATGCTCGAGTATCCACTGATGTTCAGCTGAAAACACGCCAGGGGAGACACGCCCGGATTAGCGTCCATCTCTGCGGAGAACAGCACGCCGAGGCACGTCCGACGAGGACCACGCACACAGGACGACGAGCAGCCGCCAGCCGGTCGCAAATGCGCTTGCAGGCGCTGGTGATAGTCGGTTGTTTTGTGGCCGGTTAAAAACCATTCAGTGATCTTTTTTTTTTAATTATCGCCCCACCACCAGAATGAAAATTGGCCTGCCGAGTGAGGAGACACAGAGAGGCAGAGACAAAGAGACTGGGAAACAGAGAGAAGAGAAAGAGCCACGCACGCGCGCACACACACACACACACACACACACACACACACACACACACGGAGAGAGGGTGAGAGAGAGAGAGAGAGAGAGAGGGACACATACAGTAAGAGTGAGAGACGGAGACAAAAAAGATAGAGAGACACAGGCAGAGAAAGAAAGAGAAATAGAGAGTGAGGAGAGAGGCAGAGAGACAAAGCAAGGAGAGGCAGGCAAAGGAGGTGGGGGCAACCGGAGACCGTGCACTGAACTCACGGTATTCAACGATTGACCACCAAAGTACTAGAGGACAAAGGCCACGGTCGGCATGCTGGGGGCGCAGCAGAGGAAGCAGGTGCACTGCTCTTATCTGCAGCCGGTTGCCGGGCAAGCCAAGCATGGAGCACAAGGCTCTTGCACGCCCACCCCACCACTCGCTGAACCGCGATGATACGCTGCAGGCACTTGGCCTACTAGGCACCCTCTGCCACGGCTCAGGCGAACAGACAGACGCCGGCTGGTTGAAACCGGGGCGGATCGCAGCTGCCGGCAGGGCTGTGGCAGTCAATGCCCGGCTTGCTGGCAGGGCATGCTGCTCCTCTCCCGATCACGTGAGGAGGCGCCAGGCAGCCTGCCCACGACGGCTGCGCTTGCTTTAAGCAATGAGCGCGGTCGCGCCTTGCGCCGCACTTCGCGCTAGCTCCAGAAAGCAAGTGGCCCAGGCCCGGCTATGGAGTGCACATAGGCGCCTAAAGACAGCACAGCTGCTGTGCAAGCGCGTGAGGCCGCTCGCTCGCTCGCTGTCGGCTGCGCTCCGGTGGAGGTCAACTTCAGGCAGCAACTCACCCCGTCGGGAATTGGCACCTCGAGCTGCGTGCCCGAAGGAGCCTGGATTGCCAGCAGCGTGTCGCCCTTGAAGCAGCGACATATGTCGTCGTGCGTGACGAAAGCTTGCGTGATCGAGCGAGTCAAGGTAAAACGGGCAGGGCGAAGCAGCGCTAGCGAGCCGCTAGAAGGAGCGCAAGCTGGGAGAGACCCAAAGTGTGACCATGAAAATCAGCAAGCGATCGCTGCCGGACGGAGGCGGAGGCAGCAGCTAGGCTATCGATATCAAAGCAGCTAGGCTATCGATATCGAAAGCAAAGGATATCGATGATTGCTTGGGTCGTCGGTGACGTTGCGTATGCTCTGCTGCACCCAGCTTCGGTGCTCGTCAAGCTCGCGCTCGAAGCGCTCCAGCTGGTCCATCTCAGACTTGAGGTCCGACAGTCGGTTAGACGCCTCGCGAGTGTTGCTGCCCGGCCCGGCGCCTCTGCAGCGAGTGAGTGCGTGCGTGCGCCAACGTCGGCGCCGAGGGTCGGTGTGACAGCCGGGGCGCCGCGGGGTGAGGGGCCGCCGGAGTCACGCCGGTAGCGACCGGAGCGCGGGCAGTGAGACTCGCCGGCGCGACAGGGAGCGACACTGGCTGCTGCGTGGCCACGCTGCTGAAGGGCCAAGAGGTGGGTGGCTGACGGTCAAGCGATTGATTATGCGAGCTGCAGGCAGTGGCGGCTGCAGCAAACGGCACACAGGCCGCACGCCGTTCTCTGGCCGGCCGCCCAACGCCGGCCTGCAAGTCGAATGGCGCTGGTTGGCTCGCACGAGTGCGCCCGCACTCACACGCACGCGCACACACACACACACACACGCATGCGCGCACGCACACACACAAACGCCCCGAGTCGGAGCTGCCACTGGCAGAGGATCAGATGGTAGCGAGTACACGCTTCCGTAAGCAATCGCAAAGTGGACATCGGACCACAAAGGCAGGCAGCACCGCAGCGAAGGCCACCTGTGCCGACGAACTGGAGCCATTCGCGCGCCGCCCCCCCCCGGAAGAGGGCCACCACGTGACTCTGGCCGCGAGCGCCCTCTGCCGATGGCCTTGGCACCAGCGGCTCTGGTCTCTGCAGACAAAGTACGACGAGGCCACCTTGCCAACGAACGCACAGTGCCGGTCGGTTGCTACCGGATGCTCCATGGCGATGGCAGCAGCCGGCCGAGGCAGCTTCGGCATGTCTGCCGAGCCGCAGTAGCTAGTGGCAGCCCGAACAATACCGTCAGGCTGACCACTGGCTGGCCACAGCAATGGTGCCTGGCCGGACGGTGGTCAGTGCTCGATCCCAGATAGGTGTCAGATAGGAAGGTGCTCGGAGAAGCTTTGACCATCGGGAGTGGCCTCAGGCAGTCTCCGAGTTAATGCCTGCCATACCCCATGCTGCCAGTAGGGCAAGAGAAGGCTCGAACTACGGTCTACTACCGGCTGAATCATAGCATGCGGCAGGCAGTGGAGAGCTGCCGAGGCAACTGCAGATATCGACATCCCGTCGCCTCCCTGCCCGTCGACACTCGTGTGCGATAATAACGTGGCTTGCTAAGCACGGCTCTCGGCGGAAGCGGTCGCCAAGCGACCAGGCCACTCTTGCGATGCACTCGGACAACATGTCGTGCTGCAAGACTCGGATCGTCCAGCAGATCAGAAGCTTTGCGCACCTGCCAACGAGTGCACGAGGATCGGTGCTGCGCACTATAGCCGAGCGATTTTTGATCGGCTAGCAGCGTGCTTCGCACACCATAGGAGGCGCCTAGGTAGACAGCATGCACGGCTCAGCTGTCAGATGTTCGAACAGGCAGCCAAGTCAGCGTCGCTAACAAGCTGAGCAGTTTTCGCATGCAGCTGTCTCGATCACGCTCAGATCGTGACAACGGCAGGTGGCCGTGTGCTCGAAACTCTGCGTGCTGCTCGGCGATTGCCGATCATCGAGGCGAGCTGCTCGGCGTCACACTTATGCCGAGGCACTTGGTCGCAGATTGCTGCGCCAGCAGCCACACGAGTAATAATAATAATAATGCACTTGATAAAGTGCCCTCAGAGAACTCAATCAGAGAGGCACGCACTGCCACACCCAATGGAGTTGGCCCTTGTGCTCGAGAGGCACCGGTAAAGAGAGAGGCAGAGAGAGTGAGAGAAAAGAGAAAGTGAGTGACAAAGCAGAGAGCAGAGAAAGAGAGTGAGAGAAAGAGAGAGGAGAAAGAAAGAGGAGAAAGAGAGGAGAGAGAGAGAGAACCCGGCCTGCAAAAGGATCGCTCCAGAGTCTTCCTAAGGATTTCTCACGAATTGCCCACTTGCGATTGCACCGGCGAATGCCGCATATGATGGACGAAGCCCGCGAAAAACGCATATGCGACGAAGCCCACGAAAAGCGTACTTCCACTGGATGCTATTCTTCGACTTTTTCTCAATCAGACCGATGCCTTCGAGAACGTTAGTGATATCGTAGATGCGTCTCTTCTGCCGCACGGCCAGCGTGTCCGCCGCCTGCAACGACATACCTTGACACGTTCTAACTGGAACAGGGTGCAAGCTCTGCAATGGCCACTGACGGCAGACGCGTCTGCACCAATCAACAGTGTTGTGCGGGATGAAAATAACGGGATAAAAATGGTGAAGAGAGACTCGATGCTGAGACCGAAACGTCGCCGCCGCCGACGGCTTGGCAGACAAATTCCTCCGATGAATGAAGAAATGCGCGCGACAAAATTAAATCCAATAATTCGATCAGCCTTCTGGCTTTTGTCAGCTGGTCGATCGGCTCGCCATACATTGCTATTTTCCGGTGCTAGAAAGCCATCCCCCGAATAGGCGGTTACTAAGGACTCACCGCTTTTAAATCAAGCACACCGTCTTTAGCCTGCTGCAGCAACGCTACAAACTTTGAGGTCAAAAGCCCCAAACTCTTCTCGTGCCTACTCGATCCAGTTACGTTGTCACAGCTGTCCCGTCCATCGAAGCCGGCACAGTCACCCCCGTCCCCGTCGACATCCATGTTGCAGGCCGTTGAGGGGTACGTCGGGAATGAACCCGTGTTGGTGCTGTCCTAAACTTCGGACGTCGTTATAGATAAGCAAACACATGTCGCACAATAATTTTAAATTCGACCATTTAAAATAAGGAGGCGGCAAAAACGCACGCTTCGCGTATATGTTGGTCAGCTGAGTTTGCAGGTATCCACTACCGCATGTGAACGTTAAAGATGGTGGACGTCTGGGGTTTCTTGTATGCCGCTTCCATTGCTGGCGGCGGCGTGGCGGGATATTTGAAAGCGGGCAGTACGGCTAGTCTTGCCGCAGGCGTTGCTTTCGGTGTTCTGGCTGGCGGCGGAGCCTATCTGACGACGAAAGACCCGTCCAACTACTGGGTGTCGCTCGGCACTTCCGCTACGGTCCTCGCCGTCATGGGAAGCCGTTTTTACAGCTCGGGCAAGTTCATGCCAGCGGGAATGGTGGCTACTCTGAGCTTACTGATGGTGTTGAGATATGGCAGCCGACTTGTTCAAAGCGTGCCGCAGAAATGAGAGGTAAGCGGGTCCCGCGCGTCGTGGCCGGCACCACGACGGTAGCCTTCGCGCGCGACGCGCGCGCATTTTGCTGACGTGCCCCGTTCAATTAGGAGTCGTGTGTGTCATTGCTGCGTAGAAAATCCCGCTGCGTAGAGAATCGAACCGGGCTGTATGCGTGCGCTCAACTCAGTCGTTTCTGTTTGCCGCCCTCTCCCGAGCTGCGCGTGACGTATGAGAAAGCGCGGCCTCTGGTGGATCTCCCTTCTTTTGCTTTATTTTAGGGTAGCTAGTCTTTTCGAAGAAACATCCGTGACGTAGGGCAGTTTTTTGCGCGTACGTGGTTTTTCGAATTCTTTCCAGACGACAGCAGGCCGAGCGCAGTTCGAGACTGGCCCAAGGATAAGTAGGGTGCTAAATCGTTGACAGTCGAGGTCGTGAGTTCAAGCCCTGTGATGTATTTAAAGGGCCTGAATAAGGTTTGGGTTCTCTTGAGACGCCCCTGCACACGAATTGTATACAGATGGATAATATGTAGAGGTCTGCGAAGTTTTTGGATTCACTGGAAGTTCAGCTGGCTCTTTTTTAACGGACACGCCGGCCTGTAAAATTGAGCTTATTCCTAGGTAGCTCTGTTAAATCTGCGCAATGCCTGAGCAGGTGCTCCGCTCTATCTATCTATCTCTATCTCTCTCTCTCTCTCTCATCACTTGCATAGGCTGCAAAGGAAGCATGGTCGAATGGTTAGTGGTAAACCAAAACACAGGGTTCCTAGGGAGTTTCCTATCTGCGGTCGAGCCAAGTGCTAACCTATAGTGTACTTGTGATTGTGCACGTATCATTTTGAGTAAAAAATTGCTCGACCTTTTCAAGTCACTAAGCAGCAGTACTCACGGCACGAGCTTAGTTAATTTGTAGGCACGTTGTTCATTGTGGTTGCAGGTGGTATTCGGAAAGAAGTCGACCAACACCTCATCAGCTGAGACTCAGATTTCCGAGTGTCAGTGAGACAATATTTTGCTTTTCAAAATTTGTGGAACAAATAACACTTGTGGAGTGAAATCTTAATAAACATGTCTGCACTAAGTGGGGCCCTTTTCAGTTTACTTGCAGTCGTTTTCGGTGTAAATGTGTATGCCTTCTTTCATCATGAAGTTTTTAAACTACCTTGGGTCGTAACGTGTGGGCTCAAGTTATCTTGCTTTTCATACTCGGTCGGCATGCTATTCATGGTTTGCAGGGTATGTTTGGTTTGATGGCTATATCCAAGCATTTTGTAATAACATCACGAGATTGCATGACTGAGTGGTAGTTTCTTGAACGGACCTCGTTTAGCTGATGGGATAATAGTTGCAGTGGGATCTTTTGTAGAGGAGATCCGGTGGTATCAAATTGAGTGAGGATTGGTATATGTACCTTTGGGCGGGTTAGGTAAGACACTATAAGTATTTTCTAGCGGCTACAGCAGTCGAACGTTAACTTGAGTATGAGGAAAGCTACTCATACCAAGTAAGCAACTAGTGGTCGTTTAAAAAAAAATTGGACCGGTACTTTCCGGTTTAGCTATTAGGCATGATTTCGAGCTAGACCGAACTACGGAAATCCAAATCTCATGATACTATTAAACTTGAATCATTTGGGTTGCGACCAAAATTCCATTTTGGATGCTGCAGAGGCCAATTGACGAGTTGAAATGTCGATGCAACCTGCCGAAAGACGATAACTATGCAACCAGGATTGACAGTGACTGCAACAATAGCAGTAACAATAAACGGACGAGAAAGTATGTAACAGCTGCATGGCAGATCAGTCATATCACAGCGTTTGAGTAAGATGCTCCCACTCACAGGGGCAGATGGTTAGTTTTACTGTAGCAGCTGGCAATTCTTTATCGCCCACTGCCAGTGTGAGTGACATCTGCTAAGGCCCAGCTGATGCCACATATAACCTCGACAGTAAATGAGGCTGGTAGGTCAGCTGACCATTATT
Source organism: Cristatella mucedo (assembly GCA_009760855.2). Classification (NCBI taxonomy): domain Eukaryota; kingdom Metazoa; phylum Bryozoa; class Phylactolaemata; family Cristatellidae; genus Cristatella; species Cristatella mucedo. The sequence goes on along the minus strand of WPIO01000038.1, from coordinate 485,877 downwards.
TCTACTTATTCTTACATGAGTAGTCAGCTGTGTGCTCCCACATAAAGATGTCGCGATTACTCGCGACAGGTAGAATTCAATTTTCAGACAAGACCGTCTAGCGAGCAGCCTGCTAATGCAGAAGGGCCGCCCAGTGAGACGGTCGGTAGTACTAATAACGCAGCAGTGACATTTCCATTTTCTGATTGGCATCTACTGGCGGCCTATCGTGCAACACTTCTGGCTAATTGCACAGCTTCTTCGATAAACAAAATTATGTTTGGAAAAAGTATGACCTCTTCCAGTCGACAATTCGTGCCACTTAGTCGAGAATCAAACTCACACATCGCTACACCAGTACTTGCACCGATTTATTAATCGGTAGCTGCTATGGTTCATTACTTTAGTTGTAAGCTTGCCTGTCGGAGCAGTGCAACCGTCAAATAATAAGAATAATGCACTAGATAAAGCATCCTCCGAGAACTCTCTTTAGAAGCTTTACATTTGCTGCAACGGGAAACGCAATTGAATGGTGAGTAATATCGTGCTTGATAAACATGAATAACATGGTTAGGGGTCATGCACAGGGTCAGCATGGAAGTGTGGTTAGTAGCAGCATGCACTAGTCAAAAGATTAGCATTATCAAGATCGTAGGTCCTGCTCACAGACTAAGACTCCTTGCAATCACGACAGCTCGGGGAAAATGTCACTGTTTTCAAAATAGATCGGTATCGTAACTCGTTCGCACAGACTAAGACCCCTTATAGCTTCTCTGTACCCAAACGTGTTGGCAACAAAGTAGATGGTGTCAAGATCGTCGCTCGAAGCTGCGTGTGCTGACGCTGGCGGCGGGAGCTGTAATGCTAGCACGAGACAGACAGAGCAAGAGGGAGAGAGAGAGAGACAGAGGGTAGAAAGATTTAGGACCCCAATTCAAAAAGCAGGAGCAACTTGTCCGAGGGTAGGATTGTCGGAAATTAGCTACTGCACGAAGGATCAAGGAATGAAGCCATAGGAATGGATGGTATTCAAATTTGACATGGCGACACCCAAGTATGGTTCTATTCTGATTCACGATCAGAAGCTCTGAGTGCTGTGCTAAGATCTAATGTATTAGCATCACGTTTCTAGCACTTTTATACTAAGTGACGGTTTTCATTCCAAAACACCTTGCATCTATGTTTAAACGACAGCCGCCAGTCCATATCTGGGCACAGGCCCGTCCCTAGGCCACAGCCACCAGCTGTTCGACCCTAGGTTGCGATACGAGTCTGCCTGTACTGGCAACAGCTGGTTGATGTGGCCTAGGGACGGACCGGTGCCCAGCCATGGTCCGAAAAACAGCTGCTGTGGAAGTCAACTCGATGACGATGGCCGGTGGCCCATGGTGCCGGCTGGTCGCAAAAAGGCCGTGCTCTAGCGTGCCTCCTTCGAGTGGCTGTAAGGTAGCTAGCTTGCCTGTAGGGTAAACTGTTGATGTTGGCTGTGTAGTGTCGCATTTGTATCTACTAGGCGTGCTCAATGCTGCACGATACATTGTAGTTACTTGTGTTGCTTCTGGGAACTTATGACCTTAAGGTCAAGGGGGCGTGTAGTTGATGATATTCAGCCGGTACTGCTCCTCTGCTAAACCGCCGGTGAACAGCTGGTGGCTGTGGCCTAGGGACAGGCCTGTGCCCAGATGTGGTCGCTGTGGTTTACACCCAGGCCGGCTTTGTCCTGCCAACTCACGGGATGAATTGTCGCTGGAAGGGCCTAATTTATTGTCCACACAGGACCTGAGGGCGCGAACAGGCTGAAACTAATGCAGCAGTTCAGCTAGGTACGAAGGAGCCAAGCCGTGGCGGGCCTTGTGGGTCAGCGTAAGAACTTGGCTCTGTATCCGTTGCTCAACCGGCAACCATCCTAGCTCTTTTAGCAAAGGTGACACGTGCTCAAACCGCTAGGACTTGAAGATTAGCCTTGCAGCCATATTCAAAGTTTGCTGCAGTGGCCTAATAGCTTTCTTTGGTAGCCCAACCAAACGGGAATTACAATAATCAAACCGAGACAGAACTAAGGAGCTAGTTAAATTTTTTGCAAGCCACTGTGGCAGACAGCTCCTCATCTTGGATAGGGATCGGACGCGGGGGGCTTGCTGTAGAAGCAGTCTTCTGAATGAAGCTTTTAAAATTAAGGCAGTTGTCGAAAACGACACCTAAATTTCTAGCACGTGGTGATGGTCACACTACAGCATCACCTATTAGAAGAGCAAAGCCTTTCAATCCAGCCACACGCTTAGGGTATCCTATAAGCAGGACTTCGGTTTTATCGTCATTTAATTTCAAGAAATTCTCCGACATTCAGGATCGAATGTCGGCAAGGCAAGCATTCAGTTTCTCAGTTGGTGCAGCAGATTCCGACGGTTTGAATGACAAATACAACTGAGTATCGTCAGCATAAAAGTGATATCCTACTCCATGGGCCTTATTCAATTTTCCCAGAGGTTGAATATAAATGGAGAACAGCAAGGGACCGAGTACAGACCCTTGAGGGACTCCACAGGTGACCTTTCTCGCTTGTGAGACCTGGCCCCCATACGACACGGACTGAACACGATCAGAGAAGTACGATTTAAACCACGCCAGTGCTTCATCTGCCAGACCAATCGTTGTTCTCAATCGTTCAAGTAGAACATCGCGATCAATGGTGACGAAGGCAGCTGACAGATCTAGCAGAGCTAGGGCAGTGACATTCCGTCATCGCTGCCATGTAGAATGTATTTGTTAACTCGGAGGAGAGCAGTTTCAGTGGAGTGCTGCCTCTGGAACCCTGACTGAAATATTTCTGACATTTCATTATTTTCAATATGATCAACCAGCTGCTTACCAACAATTTTTTCAAGAATCTTGGAAAAGAAAGGAAGAAGGGAAACTGGGCGATAGTTTGCCGGGACCTCTGCATCTAATCCAGGCTTTTCAAATATGGGTCAAACGATTGCCGATTTGAAAGACTCGGGGACGACCCCTTTTCCCAAAGAAGCATTAAAAATCTCGGTTATTGCAGGGCTTAGTTGGTCTGCCAAAGAAGACCACAGAAAAGATGTTATAGGGACTTAAGGAGACGAGCTCTTTTTGCTAGGCTCTATAATTAAAACAATAATTAATTTGTATAGCGCCCCAAGAGAGCTTAATCTCTATTCAGGCGCTTCACATATGCCTCGGGGCTCGAGCCCACGACCTCAGCCAGACCTCAGTCGGAGCGAGTACCTTAATCGCTGGACCAACCAGCTCGGCAGACTAGAAGGAAGTCTTTGAAAATTACCAGACCTTCATCAGGATGTCACTTCTTAGAACGGTGCTCAAGCCTGCGCTTAATACGGCATATCTTTTGAAGCTTTTCTTATAATTAAAAAGAATTTCCACGACTCAATACACGGAAAGTAATATATCGACACGACTCTGTATACGGACAGTAATGTAGCAACTGAAAAGCCTTAACGGATATCACAACCGCTTGCAGTTGGCTATATAGGATTTTTCAATGCTGAGCCCACGACCAGGGTAGTAAAAAGAGAGGAACTTATCTCTGGGCTAAGATCCAGGGGCTGCACAAGCCACGTTGCGCTCCCAACTATAGGAATAAAAGTACCTAGGGCATGTTGTCGGAGAATCGGAGGTAAGGACCGATCCGGATAAAGTAGCAGCTGTAGTAGACTGGCCGGACCCAAGGGACGCTGAAGAGGTGCACTGCTTTCTGGATTTAAGCACGTACTATCGGCGTTTTGTGAAGGGAGTTCGTATTGGTATTCGTAAAAAAATTAATGATAAGGATGATAATACATTTGTTATAGTGCCCTCAGAAAACTTAATCTCTCTTTCTAGGCACTTTAAATTTGTTGTAAGCGAACCATAATCGAATGGTTGGCGGATCCATAGATCCATACCCCTCCATCAAGTTACGGTAAATGGTGTAAGAAACCACGTGGCAGTTTTCACTTTCTGCCGAGCCTCGATCCTGACTATCTGCAGATTTCTCTGTTATTGCAGATTGGAAGTGCATCTTTCACTTAATCACTTGCTAAAGCTGAGTGAGTACTCTGCAATGTACCAGACCAATAAGATGGAGTACTTTCAATGTACAGCAAAAGATAATAAGTGTATTAAGAAAGGCTCGAGGTGTAAAAAATAGCAGATAACCGTTTTAACTTGCAAAACTGGTCATGCTGCCTGATGGTATAACCTTGAGCTGGGAATGTGAAGGGTGTGGCTCTGAAAATGAACTTGCACAAAAAAGTACTAGGTTTTATCTTTAATGTCGCTGCAACTTTTCAGCTATTAGCTAAATCAAGAGATTTCGCTACTGATCTCCAAGACTAAACAGCCCTGTCGGCAAAGCTAAGTGCCGGTGACGTTATTTCAGGGGAATTAAAATATCATCCAAATCGTAAATTGAAATAATTCTCAATATAAATTACATATCCACCCAAGCCGAGACCCCACGGTTTATGGCAAGCATAAGATGAGGAGGCCACTGTAAACCTAGACTTAAGGAGGCCGCCAAAAATTTGACTCAGTCTGGCATTTGAGGCTGATTTATATATCACATCAATTCGTTGCAGCGAAAGCTAAGTCCACATTTTATAGAGAAGAAGTAAAATTCGATATCAACAGCCCAAATGTGGAAATGTGGTAATATCGACCATCTTCTTAGCCTCTCCCAAGTCAGCATGCTGTCCAGTGTTCCCAAAGGTGACTCAGCAGAGCGGGATTTCTGAAGTCTTCAGAGGTAAGATAGAACGGATTAGGAACTCGGCTCTCCTCTCGCTGCGGCCGTCATGCTTCGGTCCCCCTCGCTGCGGCCCCCCTCGCTGATGTCCTCTCGCTGCGGCCCCCCTCGCTGATGTCCTCTCGCTGCGGCTCCCCTCGCTGATGTCCTCTCGCTGCGGCCCCCCTCGCTGATGTCCTCTCGCTGCGGCTCCCCTCGCTGATGTCCTCTCGCTGCGGCCCCCCTCGCTGATGTCCACGCAGGTCTGCAGCCACACAATCTCCTATTCATCTGTCAGCTCTTGTCATGCCCGTCTCTAATGAACTCAAAACTCGTCTCCCAGGCCAAAAGATCACCTGCTCCTTGGATCATGTCCGAACGGTTCTCCTTATAAGGTCAATAGACCCGTTGGTGCCCAACGTAAACATTTTTTGTAAATATGTCCATTGTTACCAGGAATATCCCTTTCCCTCTGAAAATGGGTAATCTTCAGGCCGCGTATTAAAAGCCCACTCTAGATCATGAGAATTTAAGTAACTTTTGTTAAGTCTCCCTTCTGCCATTCTTATCCAAGATAACTGAACAAGTTTTAGCCCAGCAACTTCATATTACATTAGCTCACCAGGACTTTCTAGTAAGTTTCAATCAACATTTAAAACCAACCTTGCCACGGAAATGTCTGGTTTTGGAGTGAACCTCCATGTCCTCACGGAGCGTCTCAAGGAACGCTTAGGTATTACTAACATAATGGGTAACCTCAGTGAGACTAGAGCCCCGAGGATGATAAAGTGAGCTTACTAGTTATGGGCAAACTTAGTGTGACTCAGAAATAGGAATGGTGCACTGAAAAGCGGCTCTTCCAGCATATCATCCAAAGCATCTACACTGTCCTGCTCCTGCTCCTACGTTGCATTGATCAGCTGCTGCCATGCATAACTAACATCATTAACATGTCATTAGCCTCAGGTCATGTCCCAGCACCTTTCAAAAAAGCTGTAGTCAGGCCTCTCCTTCCTCAAGAAAGCAACACTAGACCAAGAGAACTTGAGCAACTACCGCCCAGTCTCCCTTCTACCATTTCTGTCAAAGACACTGGAACGGGTCGTGGCAGACCAGCTAAACTCACATATCGAAACCTCACACCTTGCTAGTAAGTTCCAGTCCGGCTTTAGAGCTAATCACTCCACAGAGTCAGCATTGCTTCGTGTATTCAACGACCTACTTAGGAATGCAGACATGGGTAGAGTGTCTCTTCTTGTTTTGCTCGATCTTTCGGCAGCTTTTGACACCATCGATCACAAAGTTCTTCTAGAGAGCCTCTCATCTCGCCTGGGCATCACTGGCACTGCTCTGCAGTGGTTCAGGTCCTATCTAAGTGGCAGACTCCAGAGTATTGACGTGAATGGATAAAGATCATCTGAAGTACCTCTGAAATATGGAGTACCTCAGGGCTCTGTGCTAGGTCCGGTTCTTTTCATGGTTTATACTCTGCCTCTTGCTGATGTGATTGCCAAGCACAATCTAGGCTTTCACTTCTATGCGGATGACACTCAGTTGTACCTTTGCTTTGATCGCTCCCAGCCTTCGAGCACCTCAAATTCTCTAAACTCACTTGCTACTTGCATTGATGACATCCGCACATCGATGGCAGCAAATTTTCTAAAACTAAACGATGACAAAACTTACTAGTTATGGGCAAACCCAGTGTGATTCAGAAATTGGAAAGGCTGACGCTCAAAATTGGCTCTGCCAGCTTATCTCCTGTGGAATCAGCTCGAAATCTAGGTGTCATATTCCAAAGCAACCTCTCGTTAGACGACCATATCAGCTCCACGGTCAAATCTGCCTATTTTCAGCTTCATAACATCGCTCAAATTCGGGCTTGTTTAGATAAGGATACCACGTCTAAGTTGGTCCATGCATTCGTGACATCTCGTCTCGACTTCTGCAACTCACTGCTTACTGGCCTCCCAGCATGTGCGATCAGGCGATTGCAGCTGGTGCAAAACTCTGCAGCTAGGCTTGTCTGTCGTGAGCGTCGCAGTTGCCACATTACTCCACTTCTCGCCGACCTGCACTGGCTACCAGTCAAGCAACGGATTGACTTCAAGGTTTTGTCGCTCACTTTTAGGTCCCTTCATTCTATGGCTCCAGCCTATCTCTCCGACATACTCCCCCATCAGGCCAAGCATCGTACCATCCGCTTTTCGGAATCCAACAGTCTAGAAATACCTCATACAAACCTCAAATCCTTTGGAGACCGTGCATTTAGTTCGTATGCTCCCAAAGCCTGGAACTCCCTCCCGACCTGCGTCAGAACATCCCCTGACCTGACCACATTTAAAAGGAACTTAAAAACACACCTATTTAGGACAGCATTTAGTGGGTCCCTGTGATTCGTCCTTCACGTGCTTATGCGTGCTGACACTGTGCATGCTGCCACTAACCACATTTGCATGCTGACCCTGTGCATGTCACACCTAACCATGTTATTAATTTTGTTTGTTTTTCAAGCATTCTTTTACTTACCATTTAATTGCATTTCCCTTTGCAGCAAATGTAAAGTGCCTAGAAAGAGATTAAGTTCTCTGAGGGCGCTTTATCAAATACATTATTATTATTATTATTATTACCACATTCTCTGCACTGGATGTATTTCAAGCAGCATATCGACTTCAAGTGTCTGTCACTCACTTTTAGGTCTTTTCATTCTCTGGCTCAGCCTACCAACCTGAGCTACTCCCCGACGAGGCTAGGTATCATACCAACCGCTTCTCTGATTCAAATCGTTCAGCTGTGCCTCCAGCCAACCTCGGATCTTTTGGAGACCATGCCTTTAGTTCGTACACTGGCAAAGCTTGGAAGTCCCTCTCGATTGATGTCACTAAATCCCTGATTTGATGCCATTTGTAAAGAAGCTGTAAACGCGCATTTTTCTAACAGCATTTGGTCAGGCCTTGTGATTTGTACTTTTTGTGCTCACGCGTGCTGACACTGTGCATGTTACCACTAACGACATTGTGCATGACATCGCGCACGTTACCTACCACTAACCATGTGTTGATGTTTCCTTTACAGCATATGTAAATTGCTTAGAAAGAGACAAGGTTCTCTGAAGGCACTACACAAATGCATTACTATTATTATTACCTCAGAATTCATTCAAAGGATTTAATGCTCTTCACTGTCTATACTCTTTATCTTGTAGGAGTCATCGCCAATCCTAATCCTGGTTTCCAGTGCAAGTTTACACCCAGCTTTACCGGTCCTTCGACCCTTCTTATACTTGATTCTCGTCCGCATCTCTCAATTCTCTTTGAGGCACTGTCGAAAAAATATGGGCTTGGATGGCTAGTAACTTACTAAAATTTGACTATCATAAGGCCATGATAAAAGCTACGGACAAAGCTAGTGTCAACCGAAAGTTGGAAGACCTGACCTCGGAGATTAGTGAGAATGCTGCTCTTACAACATGCGTCCACTGAGGATAGTTAACTGATAAATCAATTGAGGACGAGATAACTGGTCTCTTAAGACCCCATAACCAATACATCACCAGTAGCCGGGTCCATTCATGACCTGTCGCTAGGTGTTCTATGTCTAGCTGACCGTGGGCAGGATTTCAAGTTGGCACATTTATAGTAGCCAACCTGCCCATCGAACGACAATACCAGGCAAAAAAGAGCTGCAAAAACGATATATGCGCGTAGCTGCACATTTGTGCGTGTTGGCAATAAAGGTCTGATTGCCAGAAAGATCGATTGATGCATTACTGAACTGCCTAGCACTCAAAAAAGATGTTCAGCTAGCAAAACTCCTGCGACGCCAACCCTTAATCTTGGCGTACCAGTCTATAACAACTTGCTAAAACAGAGTTTGTCGGTTTCCTCAACTGTCATGTCGGCCTACTTTCTGCTAAGTTACGTAGCACAAACATCGGGGCCTGCTTAGATGAGAGTATCGAAGCATCGAAGCGATTTAAACTTTCTTAATCAGGCTTACAGGTCGCTTCACTCGCTTGCACCTGCAGCCTATCTGTCCGTGACGTCTCGTCAACCGTCCAGTGTGCTCTCGCATCAACCACTCCTGCCCATCTGGATTCTCACCGTCCCGAATTTGAAAGCTTACCGAGCGGTCGCGCCTCCAGCTCGACTGCTGCACCGGACGTCTGCACCTCATTTCCGGCCACGGTCACTAGCTACGGTGACCTGGCGTCTTGTTTAAGTCTCCGCTTCTGAGCTACCTGCACTGGTCAGCTGCTTTCCCTTCGCCTCCAGTGAACTCGTCTCGCGTTTTTCGTTCCGGCTCGTGCTTTGCATGCGTACGCGTGCGTGATTCAGTCGTACTACCAGCCAGATGTGTTACAAACCAACGGCCCAGGTTGTCTTCATGTTCGCTTTGGCGTTATGGCGTAAGCATGATCATTGTTTTGATTTTCCATACTTGTTAACGTGAATTTCACTAACCCTAGAATGGGTGCTGATTCCCTTACAGCGAGTTGTAAAGTACCCAGGATTGAGATGAAGTTCTCTAAAAGGCACAATAAAAAATGATCAGTTATTATCATAATGATTATTATCATCTTCAGCCGCGTTTTGTGTGTACACTCCCAAAGCCTGGAACTCACTTCCGACTTGCGTCGACATCCCCTGACTTGGCCACATTTAAAAGGAAACTAAGTCGCTTCTATTTATCGCGGTATTTAGTGGGTCCATGCAACTTGTTCATTGTACTAGTAGTCGCGCTGACAATTTGCATGCTGCGACTCACCATATTTGCATGCTGACCCTGTGCGTGTCACCTCTAACCGTGTCATGCTCTTTGTTCATTGATCTAGCATGCTACCGCTAGCCATTCGATCGTGCTTCCTTTATAGTAAATGTAAAGTACCTAGAAAGAGATCGCGGTCTCTGAGGGCGCTATAACAACTGAACTATTATTATTCTCTCCCAACATCATGCTAAGAGCATGGCGTTAAAGATTGTATTGATATAGGCTGTCTTCAATAAATCACTTTCCGATGCATCTGGTGGCTGAATCAGTAGCAGCGAATGCTTAGCTGACATCCTGGCGTGTCTGCTTGCCTTTTGCCGCGGTCAGGTTAGACATTTGCGTATTTGTGTTCAGGGCTTGAACGCCGTACCGCCCTGCTTGCCTGAATCCTCTTGAAAATGCTTCTACTTACGACATACTGTACAGATCTTTTGGGACGCAGGCATTTCCTGGATCGGTATTTCGCGTCCTGCCGCAACGGAATGGCTGCGGACTTGGCATAGGCGTTCTTTACAGAGACCGTACCTGCGACGGCGATTAGAGCTCCGCCATTGGCGGCTGCAACAGCCAATACTCGAGGCTTTGCTGGATGGCCCGAGGGACTCAGGTACTCAGGTGCTAGCCTTCGCGAGTACTCAGATACTCGGGTGCTCAAGTACTCAGGTGTTCAGATACGCGGGTACTCCTGTACTTGACCCTGGTCTCCGCAGATCTTCGTCAAATAGCGACGGTTCTCCCGAGGGTCTCGGCTGAATGTCAAGTAGCAGCTTGATCTTGACCTCATCCCTGACCGAGTTCGATGCTCGATATCCGTTTCAATTTTGGTCTGGAATGATTTTCGGTTTTTCCACGACGTCTTAGTCGCATGTATCAGCATGGCGAAGTACATAGGAGGGAAATGTACCTAACGGCTCGCCTACCCCTCTCATATGTCTCATTCCGCCTTCAAGCCGAGTATGGCCGTGAATTTGTCGCGAATCTTACCTAGATCAAAGTCCGCTAGCCCGCTCAAACGTCTTGCAGAGCTCGACGACACCCGGACTTACGGCTGTCAACTAAAGACCCAACTTCGTTAGCCGATCGTCAGCACCTGCCTTCGCCGCTGTCAAAAAATAAATAAATAATGGAAATGCTCGCTCTATTTGGGCCACATCACGGCTTGAAGAGCCATCGCACGAAGTTGGCCCGTTCAGCTAACGCTCAAAGTCTTCGAGAGCCACGCCCCACGTCTCTGTACGGCGGCTACTAGAGAGCCGTATGCGAGAACAGTAACAGTGAGCGGAGCATTTGCAACCATTCTCTTGCACTCACTCCGCGACTGTGTACCTAGAGTGCCATGTCGCAATAATGAGTGTGCCATTTAGCTGAAGTTGCTTTGTGTGTCTGACTTTCGCATAGATGCCCATACCGACTTTGTGGAGGAGAGGCAGGCATATAGAATACAAACCAGCACAGGAAGAGCTATCCCTTCATTCGTCACTTCTTCAGTCAAAGCTATGGCAACAGAAACCTGCGCAATTGCAAGCGGCCAGTTTTAATAATAATAATATAATATAATTCATTTGTATAGCGCCCCAAGAGAACTTAATCTCTATTCAGGCGCTTCACATATGCCTCCGGGCTCGAGCCCATGGTCGGGGGGGGGGCGCGAGCACCTTAACCGCTGGACCAAACCAGCTCGGCAGTTTTGATAATAATAATACATTTGATAAAGCGTCCTCAGAGAACTCAATCTCATTCTAGACGCTTTAAATTTGCTCACAGTTGCCTCAGCATCAGAAGACTCTTGGTTAGCCATGCCATCGAATAAAGTTATTGCTAACATTTGCTTCAAACATCGAGATACCTCTGCCTTAATGGTAACCACATTCGCACGAAAATTACTTCTAATTGCTGTAAGATGCCCCCCCCCCTGTAAGCTGCGAGCTCTGCATCTTGAACTCGATTGAATGAAAGCTGATCCTGAATGCTCACAAGCTCCTGTAGCACAGCACCGGCCTGACTCAGTTTTAGAGTGCACGAGAATTGCTCAGCAGGAAAACACCTCTGTCCTAGAGCAAGGGGACGCAGAGGTCGCTGAGGTGATTGATATTGGCTGGGTTATCAACCCCATTGTCCCAGCTAGTTATACAATGATAGGGCGACGCTCATTAAGCCTCTTCTTCATCTTCGGCTCCGTCTCGACGCCGTCGCCGGTAGTTGCCGGACTCGTTTCTGTGAAAGCGAGGGAGGAGGGTGGGCTGTTCGCTGGCGATTGAGGGACAGGACGAGACAGCGCGCCAGGGGGATTCGGCGGACGCCACCGAATACGGTCGTATAGCGCCCGTGCTCGCATTTTTGTGTTTCTTCTGTGTTTCTTGCGCGCGCGTGCACGTGGTCTCGCCAAGAGTGCTTGGTGTAACGTGTGAGGTATTCCTGCCGTAAGGTGTAAGCGGAGCCCTAGTTCTCCGGTCAGGTCTAGGCTCAGGTTCGGGCTCCGTCTACTTGGGTCGTGCCCACTAGAGACGTAAGCAGCCTAAGTGTGAAGACGTGTTTCCTCCGCAAGAGTGCTTGGAGTAGTGCATGACGTATTCCTGCAGTAAGGTGGAGGCGGAGCCCTAGCTCTCACAGTCAGGGTCGAGGCTCCGGTTCGGGCTCCTCGTCTCATTCGGGTCGCTCCCCACAATAGACTTGGGTAGCCTAAGTGGGTGGGGGGACTTATTCCCTCCGCAAGAGTGTTTGTGCTGTTGAGCGCGTGCGAGGAGTGTGGAGATAAAACTGAGCTAGGCGCGCAGCGACTTTGTGCGCTTGCGAATAAAGCTCAGTAAAATCCCCATTTTGTGTCTCGCTTTCCAATTCACGCCGCGGACTCACGACCCCCTTTAGTAACGGTAACTAGGTCAGCGCCAGAAACGCTCGTTTCGTGGCGGCCAGCTTATTGCGCGTAGACGTGCACCGAACGGCATCAGGTTGTAGGTTACGCCGCTAGGTAAGCGGCAGGTCAAGCCTACTCCGCCGAGCCTTCGGCGTTACACTCTGTACGTTTGCAATTTGCTTATTTCCCGTCTAGCACTAACCCACAATTCGCATGGTTACGGCCGCTTCATTTCTTTATTGAATGCCCAATGTCGGCAGAGGCCGTAGCCGCGGCAACTTTCGCGAACTCAATTCCGAAGTTGGTCTCCACCAACTAAGCAAGCCTAAATCGAAAGCCTCGTTTCACGTACGACGTGCTCCACCGTGCAGCTCGACGAATGAACCGCACGCACAAGCGACTCCCAAGCATCCACAGCAATTATCGCATTTTCGAACCAAAGTTCACAGAGTGCTTTGGCGGCTTCTACACCAAGTCCTCACTCAGGCCGCTCAGGCTGCACCCGCCCGCTGCTCGATGTGGATGCTCGGAGGTGGACCGCGGTGGAGCTACTACCCCCACACCCAAGCACCGGTAGCGAGTGGTAGATCCTTGGTGTAACAAGTCCATGTCGTTATTTCAGACTGGTATATTCCATCGTACAGTAAGGCACCTGTGTGTAGTACGTACACTCCCGAACATTGCGAAAAACCTGATAAAATAATCATTAGTAACAACAACAACGCCACAACCGCTAGTGCCAATGGAATAAGTTGTTGGTACAACCCTTATTTTTTAAGAGAACTTAATCTGTATCCCTATTTGGGCCACTACACGGCAGAGGTCAGGTCCCAGCACCTTTCAAAAAAGCTGTAGTCAGGCCACTTCTCAAGAAAGCTACACTAGACCAAGAGAACTTAGGCAACTACCGCCCAGTCTCCCTTCTACCATTCCTATCAAAGACACTGGAACGGGTCGCGGCAGACCAGCTGAACTCGTATATCGAAACCTCACACCTTGCTAGTAAGTTCCAGTCTGGCTTTAGAGCTAATCACTCCACAGAGTCAGCATTGCTTCGGGTATACAACGACCTACTTAGGAATGCAGACATGGGTAGAGTGTCTCTTCTTGTTTTGCTCGATCTTTCGGCAGCTTTTGATACCATCGATCACAAAGTACTTCTAGAGCGCCTCTCATCTCGCCTGGGCATCACTGGCACTGCTCTGCAGTGGTTCAGGTCCTATCTCAGTGGGAGACTCCAGAGTGTTGACGTGAATGGACAAAGATTATCTGAAGTACCTCTAAAATATGGAGTACCTCAGGGCTCTGTGCTAGGTCCGGTCCTTTTCACCGTTTATACTCTCCCTCTTGCTGATGTGATTGCCAAGCACAATCTAGGCTTTCACTTCTATGCGGATGACACTCAGTTGTACCTTTGCTTTGATCCCTCCCAGCCTTCGAGCACCTCAAATTCTCTCAACTCACTTGCTGCATGCATTGATGACATCCGATCATGGATGGCAGCAAATTTTCTAAAACTAAACGATGATAAAACTAACTTACTAGTTATGGGCAAACCTAGTGTTATTCAGAAATTGGAAAGGCTGACTTTCAAAATTGGCTCTGCCAGCATATCTCCAGTTGCATCAGCTCGAAATCTAGGTGTCATATTCCAAAGCGACCTCTCGTTAGACGACCACATCAGCTCCACAGTCAAATCAGCCTATTTTCAGCTTCATAACATTGCTAAAATTAGGGCTTGTTTAGATAAGGATACCACGTCCAAGTTGGTCCATGCATTCGTGACATCTCGTCTCGACTTCTGCAACTCACTGCTTACTGGCCTACCAGCATGTGCGATCAGGCGATTGCAGCTGGTGCAAAACTCTGCAGCTAGGCTTGTCTGTCGTGAGCGTCGCAGTTGCCACATTACTCCACTTCTCGCCGACCTGCACTGGTTACCAGTCAAGCAACGGATTGACTTCAAGGTTTTGTCGCTCACTTTTAAGTCTCTTCATTCTATGGCTCCAGCCTATCTTTCAGAGATACTACCCCATCAGGCAAAGCATCGTACCACTCGCTTTTCGGAATCCAACAGTCTAGAAATACCTCATACAAACCTTAAATCCTTTGGAGACCGTGCATTTAGCTCGTATGCTCCCACAGCCTGGAACTCCCTCCCGACCTGCATCAGAACATCCCCTGACCTGACCACATTTAAAAGAAACTTAAAAACACACCTATTTAGGACAGCATTTAGTGGGTCCTTGTGATTCGTCCTCGATGTGCTTATGCGTGCTGACACTGTTCATGCTGCCACTAACCACATTTGCATGCTGACCCAGTGCATGTAACCCCTAACCATGTTATTCATTTTGTTTGTTTTTCAAGCATGATTTTACTTACTATTCTATTGCGTATCACTTTGCAGCAAATGTAAAGCGCCTAGAAAGAGATTAAGTTCTCTGAGGGCGCTTTATCAAGTGCAATATTATTATTATTAATAACAGCTGGACGCACGAGTAAAAACTGTACTGGAGACGCCGGGGATTGAACCCGGGACCTCACACATGCGAAGCGCGCGCTCTACCACTGAGCTACATCCCCAGCTGATCTCATTTTCAAAGTAGGATCAACTGATTCAAGGCCTTTCAAGCATAACAAACCAGTTTTTATCTTGGTATTGGGTATTTATCCTATCCAAACATTGCTTTTAACATCTTTTCTCGAGCCGTTACTCTTATTTAGGGACCGCTTGAGTCTTATTGAGTCTTCCCAGAATCCATCACCTGCTCGGGTATGCACTCATTTCGCCGAGGTGCACAGCGCTGGCTCTATGGGACTCCCTCCCCTGGGTGTCGACATGCGGACGCTGCGTGTCCTTTATTAAAGAACATCAATCTTGGATGTCACCAGTCAGGCCGCGAATGCCTCGGCCGCTCGCTGCCCGCTCGCGGCAGCTGACAGTTCGGGTCTACTGAGAGCGGCGGCGGCGGGAGAGGATCGCGTGATCCACGGGCGCCGCTGGCTTTGCAGCTTCGCGCCGGTCCGTCGGCCGATTCTAACGATATTTTCAATCTCTCGCTGTTTCCTTTCTCCCTGACGCGACGAAATTATAAAAGAGCTTAAAACATCTTTTTATTACAGTTTTTGTGATTCGTCCTTCGTCTGCAAAGAAGTTGTTATGTAGGGGCTCGTGGGCGCGCGATGGCTGCGCGACGAAGAGCGAAGCCCCTCCCACAAGCGAGTCGTGGCGTTGTCGACGACGGCTGTATTATACGATCTAGCAGCCGTCGTGCGTGCTGCTCCGGAGCACGAGGTGTTAAGAGAGAGAAGAGAGTTGTAACGCCGAAGGCTCGGTGGGGTAAGCTTGACCTGCCGCTTACCTAGCGGCGTAGCCTATCGTCTAATGCCGTTCGGTACGCGTCTACGCGCAATAAGCTGGCCGCCACGAAACGAGCGTTTCTGGCGCTGACCTGCCTACCGTTACTAAAGGGGGTCGTGAGTCCGCGGCGTGAATTGGAAGCAAGACACACAGATTGGGGATTTTACTGAACTTTATTCGCAAGCGCACAAAGTCGCTGCGCGTCTAGTTCAGCTTTATCTCCACACTCCTCGCACGTTCTCAACTGCGCCAACACTCTTGCGGAGGGAATACTCCTCCTCACTAAGCGCGACCCGAACCCTAAACCCTAACCGGTGAACTAGGAATCCGTTCCTGCCTGTGCCGAGGGAATACTCCAAACACGCCAACATGCACACTCTTGCGGAGGGAATACTCCTCCACACTGAAGCGCGAACCGGAGTCTAAACCCTACCCGGAGAACTAGAACTCGGTTTCCACCAGTGCGGCAGGAATACTCCACACACGCCAACTACGTCTAGCTCGCGCCGGCATATCCCTATGCCGAGACCCAGTGCTAGCGCGCACACACAAAACACGAAAGAAACACAAAATGCCAGCTCGGGCGCGATACGACCGTATTCGGTGGAGTCCACCGAATCCTTCTAGCGCTGTCTCGTCTTGTTCCGTCCATCGTCGGCGGACAGCCCGCCCTCCTCCCTCGCTTTCAGAGAAACGAGTGCCCGACGGCGTCGAGGCGCAGAGCCGGACCAAAGACTAAAGACACGAGGCCAAGAGCGAGCGTCGCTCGACTCTTAATACCTAGCTGAGACAATGGGGCAAGAGCTTGGTGGTATTGGGCCCGGACACCTTGGCCCATTACAGAAAGGAATTACTACCGTCCCCAGGCCACTGGAAGGGCACCTCCGTCCAGAATGAATGGCGACTGGGTTCCAGAAGATTCTTTCTTGGAAAGAGGGAAGGCGGGGGTTGACAGGCCAGCCAACATCTATCAGCAGCTTCCGCGAGTATCGGACCAATTCTAAAGGCCGAATCGCCGCCGCTCGTCTCAGAGCTTCCTGGCCTTCTCCTAAGCGCTTCCTTTCTAACCGCACTGACGCTCCTCTCTGGCTCACTGCTCCAGGACAAAGGGGCACTAGCCCGCCGCCGAACAGCTCTTGTTCGCGATAAAATTCAGCCAAGGCCAGCAGGGCGCTACAGAGTGGATAGCGAGCGTGCAGGCCTAGAATGGGTGCTGATTCCATTACAGCGAGTTGTAAAGTACCCAGGATTGAGATGAAGTTCTCTAAAAGGCGCTACAAAAAAATGATCAGTTATTATCATAATGATTATAATCATCTTCAGCCGCGTTTTGTGTGTACACTCCCAAAGCCTGGAACTCACTTCCGACTTGCGTCGCGACATCCCCTGATTTGGCCACATTTAAAAGGAAACTAAAACGCATCTAGTTATCGCGGCATTTAGTGGGTCCATGCAACTTGTTCTTTGTACTAGTAGTCGCGCTGACAATTTGCATGCTGCCACTCACCATATTTGCATGCTGACCCTGTGCGTGTCACCTCTAACCGTGTCGTGCTCGTTGTTCATTGATCTAGCATGCTACCGCTAGCCATTCGATCGTGCTTCCTTTACAGCAAATGTAAAGTACCTAGAAAGAGATTGAGGTCTCTGAGGGCGCTATAACAAATGCATAAAGTATTATTATTTTCTCCAAGCTCGCTACACGATGCTCAGAGCATGGCGTTAAAGGTTGCATTGGTATAGGCTGTCTTCAATAAATCACTTTCCGATGCCTCTGGTGGCTGAATCAGTAGCAGCACATGCTTAGTAGACATCCTGGCGTGTCTGCTTGCCTTGTGCCGCTGTGGTGGTCATGTTAACAATTATAATAATGCACTTGATAAAGCGCCCTCAGAGAACTCAATCTCTCTCTAGGCGCTTTACATTTGCTGCAAAGGGAAATGCAATTGAAAGGTGAGTAATATCATGCTTGATAAACCAACAAAATGAGTAACACGGTTAGGGGTGACATGCATGTTAGACACTTGCGAATTTGTGTTCAGGGCTTGAACGCCGTACCACCCTGCTTGCCTGAATCCTCTTGAGAATGATTCTACTGACGACATGCTGCTCAGATCTTTCGGTGTATGCAGGCATTTCCTGGATCGGTATTCCGCGTCCTGCCACAACGGTAAGGCTACGGTGAAGCGGCGGCCTTGGCATAGGCGTTCTTTAGAGTGACCATACCTGCGACGGTGTTTAGAGCTCCGC
Organism: Cristatella mucedo; assembly: GCA_009760855.2. Lineage (NCBI taxonomy): Eukaryota > Metazoa > Bryozoa > Phylactolaemata > Cristatellidae > Cristatella > Cristatella mucedo. Next base: position 467,910 of record WPIO01000038.1, on the reverse strand, counting down.
CATTGGCGGCTGCAACAGCCAATACTCGAGGTGTTGTGGGATTGCCGGGGGGGGGGTGGCTCAGGTAATCAGGTACTAGCCCATGCAAGTACTCAGATAATCTCAGATACTCGGGTACTCAGGTACTTGGACTTGACCTACGCAGGTTAGCGCCAGATATCGATGGTTCTCACGAATGTCGCATATCGCTTCGGGCTGCTGGGTCTCCCACGTCGGCGGCTGCCTTAGCTACGCCGGCGGCTAGTAACCTGCATAGTAGTTATGATCGTCGGCAGCTGTTATCGCTTAGCCATCGTAGATCAAATGCATTCCTAGATATTATTACTGTTGCTAAGATTCGTGAAATATGCACTAACAAAGAAAAGCACCCCGTAGCCGCCGTGGTGGCCGGAAACGCCAGCTCAGACGCCGCTCGTTGGGTGGGAACTGCGAGCTGAGTACCCGCTCGTTGGGTATTCCTAGCATTGTCTCGAACCGCTCAGAACGCTCCCCCCACATGCATCACTGTGAATCTCTCTAACTTAGTGGTCATCAGGCCTGTTATAACTCCATCGGCCAGACTTAACGCTTGCCTGTGGAATCCTCGCTCAATGTGCAATAAACCTCTCGTAATCGGCGACCTTATTTCTGAAAATGGTCTCGACCAGCTCGCTCTAACTGAAACTTGGCTAAAATCGATAAACTGCCCGATAATTAAAGACGCTACCCCAAACGGTTTCTCGTTCTTTCACACCCCTAGATAAATCAAAACTGGAAGTGGAGTTGCTATTATCGTGCGCTCGAAATTCAACTTGAAGCCATTTGCAGTACCCCGAAGCAGTCTTTTGAATCAATTGTCTTGGTCTCACCCGAAAACAAGCTACCGATAGTGGCAGTAGTCTATCGCCCTCCAGGTACCAAATCCTCCTTTATCTCAGATTTCTCCGATCTCATTTCGATTCTGTGTGCAAGAAATCGATCCTTCCTCGTTATGGGTGATTTCAACGTTCACTTTGATAACTTATCTGACGCTTTCAGCACCGAATTTCGTGCATTGACTGACTCATTGTCTCTTTTGGCTCATGTGCATGGCCCTACTCAAGGGTACCTATCAAGGGTCACATACTCGACCAGATTTTCTCATGCAACTGCACTTTGTCACCACCAATTATTTCCAAATCTGGCTTATCTGACCAGATGCAGATTTCCTTCAATCCACAGTGTGTGCCCACCTCCTCCTCTAAAATAACCTGTGAATCGCGAAACCTCAAGACCCTTGACATCGATGCTGTCCGTGCGAGAATATCTGCTTCACCTCTGCTGCTCAGTCCTCCCTCCGATCTGTCATCATTGGTAGATAGCTACAACACGACACTAGCTGACACGCTCGACGAATTTGCACCTCTGACTAAGCGCACTGTGCGCCCTCGCCCAGACGGCCTATGGTTTACCACAGACATTAAGTCCAAGCTTGAAAAAGCAAACAAAAGATCTGGACTGACTGTCCATCGACAGCCATATGAAGACTACTGTAGGTCGTAACAATCGATCCTAGCAAAGGCCAAGTCCAGCTTCTATAAAAATATTGTTGAATCACAAATGCACAATCCCAAAATGCTGATGTTGACGATAAACCATCTCCCCAACCGTTCCCAGATTAGCTCCTTACCTGATGATCCTTGTGATGATCTAGCCGATCGCTTCTCTTGACTCTTTGTGCAGAAGACAGGCAATATCAGGGAGTCCATTCCTGCGATGACAACATCCCCCCTAGAATGCTGTTCCCCGATTCCTGGCTGCACCTCAATGTCTACATTTTAGCAGGTCACTAGTGATCTAGTCCTGAAATTTATATCCCAATCAAAGAAGACGACAAGTCCTTTGGACCCTATTCCCACTGTCCTGCTCCTACGTTGCATTGATCTCCTGCTACCATGCATAACTAACATCATTAATATGTTATTAGCCTCAGGTCATGTCCCAGCACATTTAAAAAAAGCTGTAGTCAGGCCACTTCTCAAGAAAGCGACACTAGACCAACAGAACTTGAGCAACTACCGCCCAGTTTCCCTTCTACCATTCCTATCAAAGACACTCGAACGGGTCGTGGCGGACCAGCTGAACTCGTATATCGATACCTCACACCTTGCTAGTAAGTTCCAGTCTGGCTTTAGAGCTAACAACTCCACAAAATCAGCATTTCTTGGTGTACAACGACCTACTTAGGAATGCAGACATGAGTAGAGTGTCTCTGCTTGTTTTGCTCGATCTTTCGGCAGCTTTTGATACCATCGATCACAAATTTCTTCTATAGCGTCTCTCATCTCGCCTGGGCATCACCGGCACTGCTCTGCAGTGGTTCAGGTCCTATCTAAGTGGGAGACTCCGGAGTATTGACGTGAATGGACAAAGATCATCCGAGGTACCTCCGAAATATGGGGTACCTCAGGGCTCCGTGCTAGGTCCGGTTCTTTTGACGGTTTATACTCTCCCTCTTGCTGATGTGATTGCCAAGTACAATCTCGGCTTTCACTTCTATGCGGATGACACTCAGTTATACCTTTGCTTTGATCCCTCCCAGCCTTCGAGCACCTCAAATTCTCTCAACTTACTTGCTGCATGTATTGATAACATCCGCACATGGATAGCAGCCAATATTCAAAAACTAAACAATGATATAACTAACTTATTAGTTATGGGCAAACCCAGTGTGATTCACAAATTGGAAAGGCTGACTCTCAAAATTGGCTCTGCCAGCATATCTCCTGTTGAATCAGCTCGAAATCAAGGTGTCATATTCCAAAGTGACCTCTCATCGGACGACCACATCAGCTCCACAATCAAATGTGCCTACTTTCAGCTACATAGCCTTAAGCCTGGAACTCCCTCCCGACCTGCGTCAGAACATCCCCTGACCTGACCACAAATTTAAAAGAACTTAAAAACACACTTATTTAGGACAGCATTTAGTGGGTCCCTGTGATTCGTCCTTGATGTGCTTATGCGTGCTGACACTGTGCATGCTGCCACTGACCACATTTGCATGCTGACCCTGTGCATGTCTCCCTTAACCATATTATTCATTGTGTTTGTTTATCAAGCATGATATAACTCACTATTCTATCGCGTTTCCCTTGGAAGCAAATATAAAGCGCCTAGAGAGAGATTGAGTTCTCTGAGGGCGCTTTATCAAGTGCATTATTATTATTATTTTGTCTTGGCTGAGTCTCATCTAGTAACTTGACCTTTAACTCCACTGACCGTGCCCTTGACCTCACCCGATGCTGTATCCATTTCAATTTTGATGTGGGAATAATTTTTTGATTTGCCGCGACGTGTTAGTCGCACGTATCAGCATTTCGAAGTAGATTAGAGTGAATGTATCTATCTAACCTTCGTTCTGCCGGCGTTGTGCGATCGCGTACCCCTCTCATATGTCTCCTTCCGCCTCGGAGCCAAGTATGGCCATGAATTCGTCACGTACCTTACCTAGATCAAAGTCCGATAGCCCACTCAAACATTTTGCCGAACTCGATGACACCCAGAGTAACGTCAGCTATAGACGTCAGCTATAGACGTCAGCTAAAGACCCAACTTCGTTAGCCCATCGTCAGCAACTGCCTACGACGATTTCTAAAACAAATTGTGGAAGTGCTCCCCCTATTTGGGCCACTATATGGCAGAATAACAGCTGGACACACGAGTAAAAATTGTACTGGAGACGCCGGGGATTGAACCCGGGACCTCACACATGCGAAGCGCGCGCTCTACCACTGAGCTACATCCCCAGCTGATCTCATCTCCTGGTAGAATCAACTGATTCGAAGCCTTTCAAGCATAACAAACCGGCTATGATCTTTGTATTAAGGCCGTTCTAATTTAGGGACATAGCTGATGATATCTTTTCCCCAGCCCTTATAATTTAGGAACTGCTAATAATCTTGAGTCTTCCCAGAATCCATCACCTGCTTTGGTATGCACTCATTTCGCCGAGGTGCACAGCGCTGGCTCTGTGGGACCTCCCCCCCCCCCCGGTGTCGACATGCGAACGCTGCGTGTCTTTTCCTAAAGAAAATCAATCTTGGATGTCACCAGTCGCGCCGCGAATGCCTCGGCCGCTCGCTGCCCGCTCGCGGCAGCTGACAGTTCGGGTCTACCGAGAGCGGCTGCGGCGGGAGAGGGTCACGTGATCCGCGGGCGCCGCCGGCTTTGCAGCTTCGCGCCGGTCCGTCGGCCGATTCTGACGATATTCTCAATCGCTCGCTCGCTGTTTCCTTATTCTACGATAGAGCTGCCGATTCAAACACAGCGAGCACGTTCACAGCACGTGCGAGTCTTAGCAGCCACGTCTCAGCGCTTGGGGCCGTTACGGCGTTAAGCATGCTTAGCGGGTTTTAGTGAATTGTCAGCGAATACTTTCCACAGATTGCGCTAATGCATGCGAATACAGAATATTTTAGGTAGTCACAAAAATACTGGTGGTCTAGTCTATGAATTAAAGTAACCGATGCAAGGATTGACGAAGCGTGCATTAATCTAGAGTCGATGGCGAAGCCTCCCCCGACCCAGACCCTGACCCGACCCTGGCTCGGGCCAAGTCTAGCGGTGACGGGATCGTAATTGAATCGGAGATGCACAATCTAAAAGGCTCCTCTCACACCCATCTGTCTAGTCGACCTCCGTTCCACACTTTGCCCCAATGTCCGAACTCTATCTCGTCACTCTACGTCAACTCACACTCTATCGCACACTATCTCGTCACGAAGACTTTCTCCGAGTATAAGAAGACCAATCGCCCCCCCTGGACCTCCAGTTATCCTGCACGTAGATTGCTCTGCACAAATAGCCTAGTAAATACTTCCTTTGGCTCTGGTCTTGTCCACTGCATAGCTCAAAACGGGCTGTTGCTCAGGAAAAGCATGTAAAAGTCAATACTAGATCCGCCATGATTCCTCAGTCACTCATACTCTTACCAGTTGCTGGTGCGATTCTCTTACAGCGAGCGGCGCTTGCTCGGCTCGCTGTGTCAGCACGTGCCAGCCCTGTCCGCCGGTCTTCCGCACAGCGCTGGGCAGAGCGCTGGGCAGAGCGCTGGGCGGAAGCACGCGAGCTCCGTCCTTCCGCCTCCTCCTCATTGCAGACTGGACCGGACGCCAGGCGGCTCCAGGCGGCGCACGTCCGCACGCTTCCTGTATACAAGCGCTGCGCTCGTAGCAATACGTATGACATGGTAGCCAAGGTCTGTTAATCGTAAATTCTAAACCCTTAAACCTAGGTTTAAGGGTTTAGGCCCTAAACCTAAAATACACACAACTCGTAAACACTCGACACTAAACCCTAAACCCCTAATCCCAAGCCCTAAACGGAAAAGCTGTCTAACCAAGTTTTTCCTCAAATTAATAAAGTGTCCATACAGTCGCTGGGTACCATGTCGAACTTCCTGCAATGGGCACAGTGCCCCTAGCCACGTTATTCTTGTTGTTACTGAACACGCTACCACTAACCATTCGGTCGTGCTTCCTTTGCAACAAATGTAAAGTGCCTCGAAAGATAACGAGTTCTTTGAGAGTGCTATATACAATCTATTATTATTAAATTTATTATTATTATATCCGATGCGTGTTAGCTGCGAACCCAGCTGGTGAACGCTGACCAATCAGTTTTCGCTTTTTTTTTACCGCCCCCTCCTCCGTTCCTCGTTGTAATTAAGCAGTCCGCGTCCTCGTTCCAAGGAGCGTACGGAGCAGAAAGGGGAACTGAAGCCACGGCGGCAGAGCTAAAGCGGCCAGATTATGATTGACAACCACTATTTGCGGTTCCTGAATTTGAATGGCTGGGAACCAATTACGCGACAATCTACGGCCGAGGCCGCACAAAAGCCAGCCACACGCGATAGTAATAACTATAATAGCAATAACAATACATTTGTGTAGCGCCCTCAAAGAACTGAATCTCTTTCTAGGTGCCTTATGTAAGTATAGGAAGCATTGCCAAATTATTAGCGGTAACTTTCGCGAGCAGCCAGCACAGTATAACTGTGGGCGTGTCATCGCCGTCACGTGGTTCCGCCCCCCCCCCCGCCGACGTTCCATTCGCCCAACGGTCGCGCTCCTTGCCGGCACGTTATGCGTTCCTTGCCGCGCAATTCACTTCCTGCCAGTGCGTCACGGTATCAAGTATGGAAAATCAAAACAATTGTAGCGCCCTGCTGGCCTTGGCTGACCTGCTGGCCTTGGCTGACCTGCTGACCTTGGCTGACCTGCTGGCCTTGGCTGAGTTTTAGCGAGAACAAGAGCTGTTCGGCGGTGGGCTCTCGCGCTCGTTTCTCTGAAAGCGAGGGAGGAGGGCGGGCTGTTCGCCGGCGATTGACGGAACAGGACGACCACAGCGCTAGGAGGATTCGGTGGAGTCCACCGAATACGGTCGTATCGCGCCCGAGCTGGCATTTTGTGTTTCTTTCGTGTTTTGTGTGTGCGCGCTAGCACTGGGTCTCGGCATAGGGATTTGCCGGGGCGAGCTAGACGTAGTTGGTGTACGTGGAGTTCTAGTTCTCCGGTTAGGGTTTAGGCTCCAGTTTGGGCTCCGTCTATTTGGGTCGTTTCCCATTATACACGTAAGCAGCCCCAGTGTGGAGAAGTATTTCCTCCGCCAGAGTGCTTGAGGTGGCGTGTGGGGAGTATTCCTGCCGCACTGGTGGAAACCGAGTTCTAGTTCTCCGGATAGAGTTTAGGCTCCGGTTCGCGCTTCAGTGTGGAGAAGTATTCCCTCCGCAAGAGTGTTGGTGCTGTTGAGAACGTGCGAGGAGTGTGGAGATAAAACTAAGCTAGACGCGCAGCGACTTTGTGCGCTTGCGAATAAAGCTCAGTAAAATCCCTAATTTGTGTGTCTCGCTCTCCAATCCACGCCGCGGACCCACGACCCCCTTTAGTAATGGTAAGCAGGTCAGCGCCAGAAACGCTGGTTTCGTGGCGGCCAGCTTATTGCGCGCAGGCGCGCACCGAAAGGCAGCAGGCGCTAGGCTACGCCGCTAGGTAAGCGGCAGGCCAAGCCTACCCCGCCGAGCCTTCGGCGTTACACAATGATCATGCTTACGCTATAACGCCAAAGCGAACATAAAGACAACCTGGGCCGTTGGTTTGTAACACATCTGGCTGGTAGTACGACTGAATCACGCACGCGTACGCATGCAAAGCACGAGCCGGAACGAAAAACGCGAGACGAGTTCACTGGAGGCGAAGGGAAAGCAGCTGACCAGTGCAGGTAGCTCAGAAGCGGAGGCTTAAACAAGACGCCAGGTCACCGTAGCTAGTGACCGTGGCCGGAAATAAGGTGCAGACGTCCGGTGCAGCAGTCGCGACAGCTGGAGGCGCGACCGCTCGGTAAGCTTTCAATTACATCTGAGGGACTGTGAGGCGGCCCCAAGCGCTGAGACGTGGCTGCTAAGACTCGCACGTGCTGGGGTGCGCAACTCGCGAACGTGCTCGCTGTGTTTGAATCGGCAGCTCTATCGTAGAATAAGGAAACAGCGAGCGAGCGATTGAGAATATCGTCAGAATCGGCCGACGGACCGGCGCGAAGCTGCAAAGCCGGCGGCGCCCGCGGATCACGTGACCCTCTCCCGCCGCAGCCGCTCTCGGTAGACCCGAACTGTCAGCTGCCGCGAGCGGGCAGCGAGCGGCCGAGGCATTCGCGGCGCGACTGGTGACATCCAAGATTGATGTTCTTTAGGAAAAGATGTTCTTTAGGATGTTCTTTAGGAAAAGACACGCAGCGTTCGCATGTCGACACCCGGGGGGGGGGGGAGGTCCCACAGAGCCAGCGCTGTGCACCTCGGCGAAATGAGTGCATACCAAAGCAGGTGATGGATTCTGGGAAGACTCAAGATTATTAGCAGTTCCTAAATTATAAGGGCTGGGGAAAAGATATCATCAGCTATGTCCCTAAATTAGAACGGCCTTAATACAAAGATCATAGCCGGTTTGTTATGCTTGAAAGGCTTCGAATCAGTTGATTCTACTAGGAGATGAGATCAGCTGGGGATGTAGCTCAGTGGTAGAGCGCGCGCTTCGCATGTGTGAGGTCCCGGGTTCAATCCCCGGCGTCTCCAGTACAATTTTTACTCATGCATCCAGCTGTAAATCGCCTGACTACAAATCAAGTTCTCTTACAAAAATATGGCGCTGTACCAAGAACTTATTACTATCATTACTAGTGGCGGTATTACTGTTATTGCTGTTATCATCATAGTTATCGTTATGCTTTCCTCTATTGCTGGGAGTGTAAACACAGGCGTCTTTACGTACGATGGAATACACCGGTAACGTCACGCTCATGTCACACTAAGGATCTAGCAGCGCTTTGGGTGGGGGGGCAGCTTCACCACTAACGGAGGCCCGCCCCCCCCCCGTTGCCCGCCACGAGCCGGGCGGGCGCTGCTTGCGGCCCGAGGACTTAGCTGCTAGGATGCCTCCAGTATTGGCTGGTTCAGCCTCCGACGGCGGTGACGCGCTAGACTCGGTTGAAAGTTCGGTCACCATAAAGAACGCCAATCCCAAGGCTGACGCTTCACTGTAGCCATACCGTTATGCTAAGACGAGAAATACCGATCCAGAAAATGCCTGCATGCGCCGAAAGATCTGAGCAGCACGTTGTAAGTGGAGTCATTCTGCGAGCTGATTCAGGCAGGCACGGTGGTACGGCGTTCAAGCACTGAACACGGATTCGCAAAATGTCTGACATGACCGCCACACAAGGCAAGCAGACAAGCCAGGATGTCTGCTAAGCATGTGCTGCTACTGATTCAGCCCCCAGAGACACTCGAACGCAATCTATTGATGAAAGCTCATACCAATGCAGACTTTAACGCCATTCCCTTGGCATCGTATAGCTAGCTGAGAGACACGATAGAACACGGCTGAAGATAATAATAGTTATGATAATAATAATATAATTAATTCACTTGATAAAGCGCCCTCAGAGAACTTAATCTCTCTGTAGGCGCTTTACATTTGCTGTAAAGTGAACAGCAAATCACTTTGTGTTGCATCGTTTAGAGAAATTCATCTCTATCCTGGGTACTTTTCAACTTGCCGAAAGAGATTCACTGAAATATAAGTTAACAGTAGACCAAAGGAAGTTACGCAGCAGCTTCCACCAGTTTGCCTACTGACGTTGCTCTCAATACTGAGTTCTACTCAAACTATAAGTAGCGGCAGACCAGTCAAACTTATATATCTAAAGTTCACGCAGAGCAAGTAAGAGCTCCAGTTGGGTTTTAGTACTAATCGCTCCAGAGAGTCAGCACTGTTGCGTGTGTATAATAATTAATAGTAAAACATGAATATAATATCAAATACATAATAATAAATGTTGCGTCCTTATTAAAACCTAAGAAACGCTGTCTTAGGTAGAACGTTTCTCCTCTACATGTATTCGATTAGGGTATTTTAGACTATGAATATCCAAGTTCTTCTTGAGCGCCTGTCATTTGGCGTCGACACCGTGGGTACTGCACTGAGAATTTTAACGTCCCATCCCCCAGTGTGGAACTTCAGAGCATACGGTATGACAACGGATAACAGCCATCCGAGAAGCCTTTAAAACAGGGGTGGGGAGTCCCCGAGAATGTGTACTTGGTCCATTTCTGTCCACAGTTTATGCTCTTTCTTCTGCCCCATTAATCAATCGCCAAGCACAATATAGGCTTTCCGTTTTGTGTAGACGACATACAGCTGCATATGCGTACTTTGATCCCCCTACATTTCGCCACGCGGAGCTCTCCTAACTTTCTTTCAAAATGTATTGCTGGCATTCGCACTCGTACGATACACAATTTCTCAAAAATAAAGAAGCGATACAAAATACTCACGGTGGTATTAAGAAAACGCAGCGCTACTGATAAAAATTGGCTGCCCGACCCTCAAGATGGGCTCGGCTACGATGCCGTCAATGGTGTTGCTGCCACTGCTACTGCTGCCACTGCTGGTACTGCCACTGCTGCCACTGCCACCGACCTCAAATGTCAAGGCTGCACGTAATCTCGGTGTCCTCTTCTAAAGTGATCTTTCACAAAACGACCCCATTGGCCGCTCCGCAGTCACCATTTGCCCACGTTTAGCCACGCGCCATTTTGCCAACCCGGGCCCTAGACGAGGATACGGCTGGCTCATGCATTCAAGACGGCCCCTGCCGTTGACTTTTGTAACTTACAGCTGGTAGGTCTTCTGAGCTGGCACTTATTGCCGATGCACTATGACGCTTGCAGTTGGTGCTCAACTCGGCAGCACTCGGCTTGCTCGCCGTAAAAGTTGCAGTTGCCATATTAAGACACTTCTCGCCAACCTGAACTGGCTCCCAATCAAACTGCGCATCGGCTTCAAGTTTCCGTCGCTCACTTTTAGGTTCCTTCATTATCTTTCTCCAGAACACCTATCTGAAATGCTTCCTACCCAAGCTTCACACCCTGACCAGCAACATTGACCTTGACCTCTTTTGATAGTAATGCTTTGAATATGTTTCCGTAGTTTATAAATTATTGTATAAATGAATTATATTTAAATGAATTATATTTATAATACTTATAGAAAAATCCGTGACTTTTCTGAAGCTAAGGGCAAATAAAATGATTAAAATAAAAAACTCAGAAAGATATAGCGTCCACCACAAAAATAGATTAGATGGTGACGAAAGTTTTCATTTCTGCTGGGGTGCGTTGCTGCTCTCCATTTCTCCACTAAGCCTTCGGGAGGTGATTCGGGCCCATAGGATCGGCTATCTCTTCTATGCTGATGGCACTCAGCTGTATTTGTCCTTTAAAGCGTCCGAATCAGTGACGGATAAACTGAATACTTGCCGTGCGATTCGATCCTGAATGTCTGCAAAGTGGATTCTTTGTTTTGTCTGCAAGGTAGTCCGGCTTCAGGCTTTAAAGAAGAAAATGTACAGAGATTTTATAAAATATAAAAGCCATTGAGGGCGTGCCCCCTTATTCGGGTTCTGCTTTTAGACGAGGCTTTCGTTTCATTTTATATTTTATTTTCACTATTTTATATTTTTTTTCCTTTTATTGCAGTTACTGAATCTCATTAGGGGCTGAGGGCAGGGCGGGGGCGGGGCCGAGGATACAGAGGTGTGCAGCGGGGCCTTGCTGAAGCCCTCAGCGTACAGAATTTCCTACAAATTAACTTCCATCTAGAAAAGATTAGATGATTCAACAGCTCCATTTGTATGGCGACAAAAGAGCTCTAGCGGCTATCGCCATCGCGTTCACGGGACAATGCAAGGATCGTCCACTTCAGGGCTCGAGAACCTGCGACCTTCACGGTCGCGAACAGCGAGCATCGAACTGCATTTTTGGAAGAATGCCGCCACAGTTACTTATGCTCTCGGTTAACTAAGCCATCGAAACATCGACACGAGAAAATACACAGCACGACATCGCGGTCCTCCAAGTCATCATCCTCGCAGTCATCCATCCTCCAAACGTCATCCTCGCGGTCGTCCATCGCGGTCGGTCCTCCAAGGAGGACTTCCGCGCCACGCCGCTCACTCCAAATAAAAGCAGTGCAGCCGCTCCCCGAAACTAGCCACAGGGCTATCGGCAACCGGTGCGCTGACGGCCTAGCCGGCGGCTGCGGGCGGATTGTCTCCTCCCGTCGTCCCGACGCATCCAGTCTGTCTGGCGGCGCAACGTCGGCAGCTGGCTTTTCTTGCCGCCCGACGTTTCGCGCGCGCGTGCAATAGAGGCGTTCGTCTTTGGATTCGGGTCGCCGCTGCCGCAGCGGCTGTGGCTCGGCGCTGCGAAGCTTCGACAGGATCTATCCGCCAAATAATATGACTGCCGATATATTATTCGCCGCTCCTTAATTATACTGTCTAGGAACCGGTTACCGCACAGTCTACGGTTAGGCGGTACGGGAGCTCAAGTCGCGTATGACATTCAGTTGTGCGCTTGCACACAAGCCAGGCGATAGTTGTGCCTCACACTTGGCACCGGGCGGCGGCAGCAGAGCGGCGGCGACAGAGCTGGCGGCGGCGGCGACCAGGGAGCCGTGCGAGAGTTGGTGTGCGCCATGACGGCTGGTCCTAGACGCCTGCCGTCGCTGTGTAATGTGTTTCTAACATGCATAGCTGTCTAATATACGTCTACAGTGTGGTTCCGAGGATCTGGGCTTCACCGCCAGTATTCGCCGAGCCTCTCGAGGCGCCTCTCGAGGCGCCTCTCGAGGCGAAGGCGAGCGCCCGCAACGAGCGCTGCGTTCGTTTGCAGCCCAGCTCCGTCCGGACGCGTAGCGAGCCGAGACTGGACGTCGTTTGGTGGCGGCATCGGGGTCGTCGCGCCGAGCTCGCCGCCGCAGGCATGCAGACGCGACTCGGCCTCCGACTTTCTTTCGCACTGCAGCCTTTCTTTTCCTCGCGTCTCACTAAATTTCCGAAGACTCGCTCTTGGCTTGGTCGTCGTCGGCGCTGACGTCGGCGCTGGACTCAATGACGCTGGCAATCCAGAAGGCGCTCGGCGGCAGCGCCGCCACAGCCGAGACCGCTCTGCCGCGGCAGTGCCGGAAGCTGCCGGCATTCACGGCCGCAGCGATGTGGTGTCCGCTGTCCGACAGGCAGGTCACGAAAGCACCAGGACGAAGCTGAAGCGGAAATGCCGGCTCTCCGAGCGTCGAGGCCGCGCATCGAGAACAGCTGCTCCGTCTCCGCCTGCGCGCCCCTCCCTCTGAATCTGCTGAAAAAGCGTCGCTAGGACGCCGGAAAGAGGGTGCTCACCGCCGCCGCCGAGCAGACGGTACGGATTTGAGTCGAGGAGCCCCGAAGCCGACGACCGAGGTGGACGCACCGAAACGGCGGAGCCCGATAAATAAAAGAAAACCCAGCGCGATTATGGCTGATAATCATTATTCGCGATTATGCGATCGCATATGATAGTGTATGGCTGAGATCGTGTATAAAGCGGGCGCCCTGAGATAGGGTGACACCTGGGATTCCGGACGTCGGCATTGGAGGGGCTTGCTTAGATAAGGATACCACATTCCAAGTTGGTCCATGCATTTGCGACATCCCGTTTTGACTTATGTAACTCACTGCTGGCTGGCCTACCGGCATGGGCACTCAGGGGCTTACAGCTGGTGCAAAACGGTGCAGCTAGGCTGTCTGTCGTGAGCGTCACAGTTGCCACATCACACCCACTTCTCGCCGACCTGCACTGGCTACCAGTCAAGCAATGGATCGACTTCAAGGTTTTGTCTCTCACTTTTAGGTCCCTTCATTCTTTGGCTCCAGCCTACCTATTAGGTGAACTCCCCCACCAGGCCAAGCATCGCACCACCCACTTTTCAGAATCTGAAATTACTCATCATTCAATCTCGTTTCCCTTTGCAGCAAATGTAAAGCGCCTAGAAAGAGATTGAGTTCTCTGAGGGCGCTTTATCAAGGGCATTATCATGATTATTAGTATTACTAACTGTTTACCTATACTTCGTGCAAACCTCAAATCCTTTGGAGACCGTGCATTTAGTTTGTATGCTCCCAAAGCCTGGAACTTACTTCCAACTTGCGTCAAGACATCCCCTGACTTGACCACATTTTAAAAGAACTTAAAAACGCACCTATTTAGGACAGCATTTAGTGGGTCCCTGTGATTTGTCCTTGATGTGCTTATGCGTGCTGACACTGTGCATGCTGCCACTAACCACACTTGCATGCTGACTTTGTGCTTGTCAACCCTAACCATGTTATTCATTTTGTTAACCAAGAATGATACCACTCACCATTCGACCGTCTGTCTTTTGCAGCAAATGTAAAGCGCCTAGAGAGAGAGAGAGAGAGAGAGAGAGAGAGAGAGAGAGAGAGAGAGAGAGAGAGAGAGAGAGAGAGAGAGAGAGAGAGATTGAACTCTCTGAGGGCGCTTTATCAAGCGAATTATAATAATTATCATTATTATTAACTGATTTAGGCTCTGGGCTGCAGAGTCGTTGGTGTTAGCTATGCTCTGGCCACTGTTGAACGCCTGCAAACTTCGGCTGCTGTCAAATAGACGGCTCGTCTGCATTATGGATACGGATTTGATATGTCAACGTATGAGCGCTCTTCGTCGCTAGCCGCGCTACAGGCTTCAGGCGTCTGAGACTAGCACCGCTACGAGAGCTGCGTTTTCGGCCTAGTTCTGACCGAACGTGCAAGCCCGCACACCTCGTGCGTAGCAACACAAACGCGATCCTATAGACCGGCGGCGACACGCCTCGAGCGGGACTGAGTTCAGGCTGGCCCGAGCACACGCCGGCTCTGCGTCAAAATTGCTATTGTTTTATCAAAATCTTTTTTTTCAAATTTGTCAATTTTTCAAATTTGTTTTTAAAAAAAATATTTTTTTTTCAAAATTGCAAAAATTGCTTCAAATTTGCGAATCTGCATCAAAGCTCCTGCGTGCACGCAGGAGCTTTGACGCGCCCGATGCGCTCAGTTTGCCACTCTGTCGTCGCCTGTGAAGTGCTCGCTCACCTGCGTCAGGGCTTCGCCGACGTCTCGTTCGAAGCACATCTGGACGTCGCTAGCGTCATCTCCAAGCAGCCTGCCGCATGCCGCAGCGTCATAGATCCTTCCGTTCGAGCTGTGGCTTCGCACCCGATTGTCGACCCCTGTAAGGCAGAAGCGGCGAGACGCTAGTGGCTAGCGAGTCCACGTTTCTTAAATGCCGCGTTTCTTAAATGCCGACTGACCCCCCCTTCCCACCGCTGTCCGCCCAACCACCTCAGGCCTGAAGGATGGCGCTAGATAACTCGGACGGGTGCATACTCCTTTCCTACCAATTTGAGTGCTTTCGATTGTGACTTCTACAGGTACCAGAGCGAGGCTCGGACCCTAGGGAGTCGGCTAGCGGGACGTCTGGTCCGACTAGTCCACCGGCCGGAGAGTGGCTCAGTAATGGCTGATATTCAACAGTGGCGGCGGCGGCGGCAGCTCTTCGCTCCGTACCGCTGCTTTCGTCACTTGCAGGTGGTCGATGGGCGCGGCGCCCACGACTCTCGCGCCTCGGCAGGCCGCTGGCGACGCACGAGCGCTCGGCGAAGCGAGTGCGGCGCGTCGGCAGGCAGACGGGCGACACGCGCTCGTCGAAGACGATGGCCTCGGACAGCCTCAGCATGGCTTGGTTGTGCTGCGCCCTGCGGCCGTGCAATCGCTCGGCTCCACAGGCCGCAGCTTCTGAGCGGTCATCTTGTCCGTCCGATTCTGTTGGCTTGGCGGCGTCCGCGACGGTGTCGAGATGAGCGTTCGTTACACCGTGACGCTCTCCGCCTCTGTGGTATATTTCTCCGTACAGCGGATGCTGGAGAGTAAAGAGAGCTGTCGGGCAGTGCGACACGCTTTACCGTCTGTCTAATACGCTGTAACGAGCTGTCTGAGCGAGCGAGTAGCGGCTGCAATAAACCTCGCTATACGAGTATACGAGACCCTCGCCCCGAACGCTGACTAGCCCCTTAGGGAACACGCGGGCAGCAGCGAGAAAGGCAGAGAGAGAGAGAGAGAGAGAGAGAGAGAGAGAGAGAGAGAGAGAGAGAGAGAGACAGACAGACAGACAGACAGACAGACAGACAGACAGAGAAATAGACAGAGAGAGGCAGAGAAAGAGAGACCGAGATAGAGGGAGGGAGAGAGAGCGAGAGAGAGGAGAGAGAGAGAGAGAGAGAGAGAGATAGATAGAGAGAGAGAGAGAGAGAGAGAGAGAGAGAGAGAGAGAGAGAGAGAGAGAGAGAGAGAGAGAGAGACAGACAGACAGACAGACAGACAGACAGACAGACAGACAGAGAAATAGACAGAGAGAGGCAGAGAAAGAGAGACCGAGATAGAGGGAGGGAGAGAGAGAGAGAGAGAGAGAGAGAGAGAGAGAGCGAGAGAGAGATAGAGAGAGAGAGAGAGAGAGAGAGAGAGAGAGAGAGAGAGAGAGAGAGAGAGAGAGAGAGAGAGAGAGAGAGAGAGAGAGAGGGGGGGAGAGAGAGAGAGAGAGAGAGATCAGGAGTGATTCAAGAATTGACGCCACTTCGCTGGATGCACCCCGCCGACACCAATTGTTCCGGTTTGCCGTGGATTGAGGTAAAACGCCAGAAATTGACAGAGAGAGAGAGAGAGAGAGAGAGAGAGAGAGAGAGAGAGAGAAAGAAGAGAAGAGAGTCGATACTCTGACTGCAATATTAAAAAGCGTGTCAAGACTTTTGTGAGCAAGATTATCAGTTTCTGGTGGATGATGAGTGGTATCGAGTAGCAGCAATTCGAGAAGTGGTATGGGATCTTGAATTCGAGAGAATTTCCTTGCCGGCATGTGAATAGGGAGCTGCAGCGGTTTACGATTACGAGCAATAGATAGTCAAAACTGTAGCCGACGGTGGCAGACGGCGAAGCTGCTAGGGATCAGAGCTGGCTCCGCAGAGCGACGTCGGTTCTTTCGACTAATTTTCGGTTCTGGAACAACTGGCTAAGACGACTCGAGAAAAAAACCGGCCGCGAGCGTAGATGAGTGGGGTGCGTCACGCGTGCGAAACCAATTCGGCTCCACTAGGTCGGGCGAGCGGCAGCGCGAGACTCACTCTGACGATTGCAGAGATGGAGTAGCCCTGATAATCTGAGCCGGCGGCGGCGTCTGTGCCGCCGCGGCTGCCCACGACGACTCGATGAGAAGAGACGTGCTGAAGGGTCAGTCTGAAACCAAGTATCCGAAGACCGTGGTGGCGGCTGCTGGGCTGGGCTGGTGCGAGCGCTAAGCGATCGAACCATGGACACGAAGGAAAAGCCCTGTCGCTACCATCGCTGAAATCCCGTCGCCTACGGCAGACGGCCACTTGGCGAATGCGTGGCAGCGCACGTGACTCGAAGCTGAATGCGCTAGCGGATACCGGCGAAACAGGATGTACGCACACTCGCGCACACTCACGCACGCGCATTGAGTTTACATATTTTTAGCTGATTTAACAGCCTCATTTACATACCAGCAGAACTATCGCTTGCAGTTGGTTATCCAGACTGCCCACTGCAAGATTCAATCCCTACGACCTCGGTGGAGAAGAGCACCTTACATCCTGGGCTTAATGTGCCGTGATAGTCCAGGAGGTAAGGTGCTCGCTCTTCACAATCGAGGTCGTGGTTTCAAATCCTGCAGTGAAAATATAATGTGTGTGCGTGCGTGTGTGCGTGTGCGCACGCACGTGTGTGTGCGTGTGTGCCAGCTTATGTCCGTGAAAAATCGCGAACGATTTCAGTGTTGCATTACAATGCTGGCCTGAGTGTCCGCTGACGTAGTGGTAAGCAGCGTAGCTGGCGAGTCCGGCCTCCCGTCGGGCAAGGAGTTTATTCCACGACTTGGGTCGTCAAGTGCTCGAATCTTATCGACCGACTGATCTTATCGAATCGACCTGAGCGCCAGCTGACCTAGCTAGCTAGCCCACCCTGCTGACTGCCGAATTTTTTAAGCCGTGTTTGCGACGTAGGTTTTCTGCCCGTCATTTTCCCGTCTGTTAAACTGATAGACGAAAGCCGCATTTAGATGACCGGTTCTTCAGTAAGTTTGCTCCTCAGTCACCCACAAAAGCCCCCCACCCACTGGGCAGTCACGGCTTCGCTGTAACAAGGGCGGTAAGAAAAGGCACAAGCTCGCCGTTCAGGCTCAGCTTAGAGGCTACATCTATTGTCACCCTCTCTTATTAATGAGCTCCCCTATCACTCACTAAAAATGTCCAATAAACACGGACTAGGCGGTAAGCCTCAATAAACGTAGTCGTGACGCCTCCCATACATTTCTATGAATACGAAGTCTCCCATACATTTCTATGAATACGAAGGAGGCGGACTCTTAATGACATATCTGATTGATCGATGGATTGGTTTACATTTCGTCGGTTTTCCCAAATAAGTTGAGCCGCGTACCGGGCGTCGGTTTTGGATCTTGACACCGACGGCTTACAGGGAGACGTAGCCCGGCAAGCCCGACGGAACATTCGGTGGGAAACTGACCGAGAACCGACCATACAAACGTGGCTTTCGATATCGCAGTTAACGGGCTAAAACCTATTTATGGGAGGAAAGATGAAACTGTATTTAACATCATATTTATTAATTTACTTGTGAAACTAAAATTAATCTAATTTTTAATTATTTCATCAGCACGGGGTAGCAAATCTGCATTGAGTTGCGTGTATAAAAATATTGAGAAGTGCTGACCATCTTTATATTTATAATAAATATATAGTAATTCTAGTGAAGAGTCACGTGCAGAATCTATTTTTGCATGTCCATCGCTTTCCATTCTTCCACTTAAAGACCGTTGGCGACAGAAGCTTTAGATCTGCAGGTCCTAGACTGTGGAACTTGCTTCCACAGTTCTTACGCAACGACAACTACTCTCCTGCTGCTGACTAGGGCTCATCCTTTTCAGCGGTCCTGAGCTGCTACGTCCATGCTACTCACTACCTCAACTGCTATCCTCACTCTGCTATGCTTCCCACCTTTTTCTTTGCTTTGTGAGATGAAGTCTGTTGGCAACCGAATGCGTACCGAAAGCCGCTTAGGCTGTGAGTACGCTATACAAAACTCTCCTGCGTATTGCCCGCATAGTCTTTATGACTTTGTGGAGTTACAGACAGAGATACATGACATGACACGACCCAGTTTCGGCGACTGCTTGTGTCTTTAACCGCACTGCATTTCTTGATCCACCGGTAGAGAACCGGGGGACAAACCCTTCGTGCGGTTACAGACCTAGAACGCTTTTTCCGAAGCGCATCCGATCTTAATTGGATGATACGGCAGCCATATTGTTGGTAGCACTACACCGCTCTCCTGTGGGCGTGCCCCCCCCCCCGAGGAGCTCTAGTTTGTAGACGTTCGCCATGGTTTCAGCAGCGGTAAGTCCCTGCCGTGCGTTCAAAGGTAAGAGAAAAAGCAAAGAAGAAACGCCCGACAAAGTCATTTCACTGATTAGATGTAGCAAGAGAAGACTGCGTCGTTTGAGCACACAAACGTGCGTGCCGCTCCGCCCACATGCACAGCTCGGTTGCGATTGGTTGCGAGTTCACAGGCAGCGAGCGATACGGTAGCTCGAGCGGTGACGGCTCGGGGTCTGGACCTGAGCACGTGACGGCCCGCCGCTCGCCTCTCGCCTCTGCGGTCAGCTGGCGAGCTCAGTGGAAAAAGCCAGCGGCAAGAATACGAGTGGACCCACTAGCGGAGACACGTTCGCTATAGGGCTGCCTTGCTGCACCGGTCAAAAGGAGCGAGAGCCGTGCGAACATGCGAACAGATTCCGGCGCGTCAATCTCCCGATACGCTCAATGCCGACGCAGTGCAGCTGTGCGAGCTCTGCGACGGGGGTGGGGCCGCCGCTCCACTCTCCGATCGCTAGTTGCCAAGAGCATCGATTTCGCACGGTCCATCCACTGCCGCTCGCTGTACGGAGTCCAGCAGGGGGCGCTCCGATGCCCACGTGCTCGGCGAGCTTCGTCTGAGCCGCAGCGGCTAGTGGGGCATCGGTCGTACTTCCGTCAAATGGCTAATGGCGAGGAGGTGTCTACTACGACCGCTGCTGCGAATCGTGTTACGACGAGGTCCGGCGTACATGAGGGCTCATGCGAGTCAACCGAAGCCATTAGAAACCACTAGAAATGCCGAAGTGAATGTCATTTACCAGGGTCTCTAAGAGAAAGAATAGAACAGCTAATCGATTGCCCACAGAGGACCCGAGGGCACGAGGAGGCTGAAACTGGTGCAACAGTTCAGCTAGGTGTGCAAGTGCCAGGCTATGGCCAAGGCCTTGTGGTTCAGTGTAAGATTGTGCGTGCCTATTATTAGAACTTCTTTCGCTACTTTTCTAGTATTTCGTTCAAACATGACGCTGAATTTCGTGCAAGCTCTAAACAATCTGTGCACTCACAGTTGTTCCACTGCTTACGAGACGATTGACTTTGAACATGGGTAAAAGAACTCAACTTAAATACACTAACTTTAATACGCTACTTTGATACAATACCTTTGACGACAGAGCTTGTGGGCTCGAG
Organism: Cristatella mucedo; assembly: GCA_009760855.2. NCBI lineage: Eukaryota > Metazoa > Bryozoa > Phylactolaemata > Cristatellidae > Cristatella > Cristatella mucedo. The sequence continues at coordinate 447,889 of WPIO01000038.1, read as the reverse complement.
CCCTGCGGCATATGCGAAGCACCTAGAAGGAGCTAAGGTTCTCTTAGGGCGCTTTGCAAATGAGTTATGTTATTAAATTATTGCAATGATATTCAATCGATGCAGTTTGCAAAAAGTTAGCTTCGACTGAACCCAAGAGCGCATAGACTAAATCCACATTTAAAATTAAAAGCGGTACTGCACGCCGAGGTTTTATCAAAATTCTTCATTGGTCCTCCCACCGGAGTCTCTCAAATCAGTCTTCTAACTCAGAATCACTGAAATCTTCGAACTTATTGATTCGGGTCCCCATCGCACAAGCATCGCCAATAATGCTTGTAGCCTGCGTTCACGAGCGCCGACTTAATAGTAACAATAATAATAATAATAATGCACTTGATAAAGCGCACTCAGAGAACTCAATCTCTTTCTAGGCGCTTTACATTTGCTGCAAAGACTTGCCCATTAAAGCAGCTCGCCGAAGTCAGTATCCAGAATTTGTCGACAACGACTCCGCTGCAATAAGCCAGCCCCAATTCTGTCTCGATGCGGGCGTGCCAAGGCCATTCAGGAGATGCATCTTCATCATCGTCGTCGTCATCGTCGTCGTCGTCACTGACCGCAGGTGGTGCACGACCGCAGGATTTGCCTGAAATTTGCCGGAAATTGCATTTAGCAATGGTCGCTTTGGAAACTAACAAAGGCAGATTTTTCCTACTTGAGAGACCCAATAATGAGGATACGGCTCGGTGGACCCCCACCCTCTCCAAAGGTTTCGGCATTTTCTTACTGTGTCACGAGGAGACATATGGCAGCATGTCAACGTGTAATGCATGGCCACGTGTCAGCATGTTAAGCATGGAACAAGACCATAGAGAAGCGTGTCAACGCGATACTCTATTTGGTTGGATTTAACCCCTTCGGCCGTGTAATATATAACTACAAGTACATGAAACTACGTTGCTCTTTAGGTATGACATTTCTCGATTGCTCCGCGATCACTGCCGTGTATGGATGCGTGAGCTGCATGGTCTTTTATAAGCCGCTAGCTGAGATTCAAGGCACTAGTTCCACTAATGTCTCCCACAGGTCGGCGAACGGAGCAGCAACATTAAAATGTGTCGCGTTTGCAATAAATTCTCCAGTTCAATGGCCGCTATGAGCGGTCGTCACATTACTAGACCAATTTTCTGTCTTATATTAATGGATTCGTGACTGACTAGTCATCTAGTTTCTTCGGGATTAGAAGAAGAGTCTTCGAGTCTCGCGCTTCGGAAAGCTAAATGACACCAATGACTCTTACCATGGCACGTGTGTCTTACCAAATTAAAATTCTTGCTCCTAAATACTATTGAAGTCTGTTGGCTACCGAATGCGTACCGAAAGCCGCTTAGGCTGTGAGTGCGATATACAAGACTCTCCTGCAAAGCACCCACATGGTCTTTATGGCTTTGTGGAGTAACAGACGGAGGTACACACACACACTGATGCCAATACAGGGAAGGATAAGAGCACTGCCATAGTTTACTAACGAGATAATTATTAAAAAGAGTCACATTTACTTGTTGTGTCGAATTCTGGTCAACCACGAATCAATGATAATTACATTATGGCGTCGACTGAAAAGTGCTGTGAAGATTCCACCTGTAGCTAATCTAATAATAAGGAGGCTAGTGAGCTAAGACTCGTACAGGGCTTGCAAGTAGCATTTGTGGCCGAGCATCTACACGACTGTAATTCCTTTTGTTTGGAACTCTGGCTAATATATATAGCTGTCATATATCAATAAGAATAAGAAATGGCTTATTATATATAGTTGATATCTATAATTGTACATGCACAGACAGACGCTGACGCAGACACAGATACACTCACACACGCGCGCACACACAGACACAGACACAGACACAGACACAGACACAGACACAGACACACACACACACACACACAGACACACACAGACACACACACACACACACACGCACACACACACACACACACACACACACACACACACATATATATATATATATAAATAAATAAATATATATACATATGCCCTTCTTCGCGCAGACGGCTGCTTACCGCTGAGCGCCGGAAGGCTCGAGGCCGACGCGGCTGAGCGTGCTCACCTTGCGACGTCCAATCACCGAGCGAGTCGCCGTCGCCGTCCTCCTCCCGCCGCCAGTCTCGCGCGGCGCGGAGGCGCGACGAGCCGTTTCTCGGAATCGGGCGCGGGCTGCCCCGCCCGCCGCCGCGCGCCGCCGCGCGAGCCGCACCGCCGCCGGCGTCGCCGGCGCTCGCGGGCGGCGTCGAGTCGTCCGGCTCGTCGTCGTCGTCGCCGGCGGCGGCGGGGCCTGCGCGCTCTGCGGGCGCCGGCGGCGGCGGCGCTGGGACGGCCGTCGTGTTGCAGCACGACTGCCAGATGTAGTTGCAGCGGCGCGCCACCTTGGTTCCGCCGCAGGCGTAGTACCATGGCTGGCAGGTGCCGCGCTCCAGCTCGCACTCGGCTCGCGCGGCGGCGGTGGCGGCGCTGTCGGTCGGGCGCTGCGAGGTAATGACCTGCTGCGAGCACACTGCAACGAGCCGAGCGCGCCCGCCAAGCGTTGCCAATCTCTCAACTCGTCGAGCTCGAGCAAGCGGCCGCCACGCGGAGGCCTGGATTTTAGCGGCGCGCGATCGAGCAGCACGCGTCATCCGGTCCCTATTTCCGGACCTGGGAGGGAGCGTTGCCAGAGTTTCGCGGCGGTACGGAGCGTGACCTTTAAGGGCAGGGCCGAGCCTTGACCTGTAAACATGCTGACCAATCAGAGTGGGGGGCTGGAGAATGCACCGCCTGGTAGCGCGCCCTCGCGCGTAGCTGCGTCTGGGTTGCGCAAGCTGCCATTTCTGACCGCAGAGAGTTGGGCGAGATAGAATACGATAGAAAGCCCTCTCTGACAGTGCATTGGTTTTCGGCATTGCTTGCAGGGCGAGCTGTCAGCGGTGCAATTCGGGTGGGGAGCTCACCGCGTACGGCGTCCGCTACGCCGCCCGTAGGCTCCATTGCGGCTGCCCTACACTTTGCTCGTAGCTACTACTGATACGCCAGTTGACATTGAGCGTAATGTAATTTATCTCCGTCTGTAACTCCACGATGCCAAAGAGACTATGTGGGTGTTACGCACGAGAGTTTTGTATAGCGAACTCACAGCCTAAGCGGCTTTCAGTTCGCATTCGGTAGCCAACAGACTTCGTCTCACGCAAAAAAGAAAAAGTGGGAAGCATAGCAGAGTCAGAAGAGCAGTTGAGGTAGTGAGTAGCATGGAAGTAGCAGCTCAGGACCGCTGAAAAGGATGAGCCATAGTCGGCAGCAGGAGAGTAGCTGTTGCTGCGTAGCGGGCGTAAGCACGCTCAGTGAAAGGAAACAAATATGCCTTCGACGACAATCTACATGGTGCCTTATGTCAACTTTAGAGAGAGAGAGAGAGAGAGAGAGAGAGAGAGAGAAAAGTCTGCTCGCATTACTTCGGCGGTGGACGTCCATAGCGCCTGCTTCATTTAAACGGACGGTAGCTTGGATTGGGCCATCGCAGTTGCGACTAAGAATTACTTACTGTAGATTTAAGGTCTGAAACATTCTATCTCTGTAACGCTGTAGTAGTTTGAGATATGATCGAGCTAGGCGGTTTTTTCTAGCATTACTGCGGTAACACACGGCACAGAGTGCTGCGCTTGATTCATAGCTCTGGCCCAACAGAGTCACCTGGCCGGCGATCGGTCGGCGACCGCTGCCTAGCCTGCGTATCGTAGCCGTAGTCGGCCTTCGTAGCCATAGTGCGTAGACGGACTTCAGGGACGCCGAGGCGATGCCAGGCGATAGTGAAATTTTGGTAGTCCACCGCTTCCTGGGCTAGACGTTGTGGCGCCGTGTTCTCACGGCTTTGAGCAGGCGGCTTTGAAATGTTACCCCCCCCCCCCCGCCCCCGCCCCCTCGGGCCACATGGTCAGGCTCACAGGCCGCAGCAGCGATCGCCTAGCCTCTCGAGAGCCTAGCTGCCTCATGCTTTGAGACAGGTTTTCGTCCAAAGCGCTTCAACACTTTGATTCTCCGTCGTAATCAAGTTTTCGGACAATGCGCAGCAGCAGCAGCAGCAGCAGCGCGAACTGTCAGTACGTGCCGCGAGCGCTCGAGAATGCTACAGAGCTGCCGATGGCTCGACCACTCATTTTGGAGAGATAAAGCGAGAGAGAGAGCGAGAAAGAGAGAGAGAGAGCGTGGCAGAAAGAGAGAGAGAGAGAGAGAAAGAGAGAGAGAGAAAGAGAGAGAGAGAGAGAGAGAGAGAGAGAGAGAGAGAGAGAGAGACAGAGACAGAGACAGAGACAGAGACAGAGACAGAGACAGAGACAGAGACAGAGAAAGAGACAGAGACAGAGACAGAGACAGAGACAGAGACAGAGACAGAGACAGAGACAGAGACAGAGACAGAGACAGCGACAGAGACAGAGACAGAGACAGAGACAGAGACAGAGACAGAGACAGAGACAGAGACAGAGACAGAGACAGAGACAGAGACAGAGACAGAGACAGAGACAGAGACAGAGACAGAGGACAGAGACAGAGACAGAGACAGAGACAGAGACAGAGACAGAGACAGAGACAGAGACAGAGACAGAGACAGAGACAGAGACAGAGACAGAGACAGACAGAGACAGACACAGAGACAGAGACAGAGACAGAGACAGAGACAGAGACAGAGACAGAGACAGAGACAGAGACAGAGACAGAGACAGAGACAGAGACAGAGACAGAGACAGAGACAGAGACAGAGACAGAGACAGAGACAGAGAAAGAGACAGAGACAGAGACAGAGACAGAGACAGAGACAGAGACAGAGACAGAGACAGAGACAGAGACAGAGACAGAGACAGAGACAGAGACAGAGACAGAGACAGAGACAGAGACAGACAGAGACAGAGACAGAGACAGAGACAGAGACAGAGACAGAGACAGAGACAGAGACAGAGACAGAGACAGAGACAGATACAGAGACAGAGACAGAGACAGAGACAGAGAAAGAAAGAGAGCTTACTTTCTGAAATGCAGCACAGCTCGTTTGGATTGAGGCAGAGCTCTATTTTCCACCTGTGTCTCAGCGCCACTGAGCAGTTGCGGCAGCACGAGCCTCCGAACAGCGGACAGAGCTCCACCAGAGCTCCTTCTCTCGCCGCCGTCGCCGCCGAAGCGCTTTTCCCGCTCTCGTCGGCTCCGACTCGCGCCATGCCTGCAACGGGTCGATCGATCTGTCGATCGGTTGGTCGATCGGAAGCCGCCGCGCGGCGGTTCGCTCATCGACGCTCGATTCGCCCCCGCCAGAGGTCGCTCGTCCGCCGTAACAGGTGCGAGCTGCTGGCTTCCGCTTGGGCTCGTCTGCTACTGGACCGGCTAAATCTGGCTGGCCCCTCGTCTACTAGCGGCTTCTCTCTAGCGTTCTCTTCGCCTGCTCTGCTCTCGCGCACCGGACAGGTAACGGCCGTTCGTTGCGCTGACCTCGTTAAGCCGAGCTAAGGCGGCACTCGCCACATCCTTTTCTCTTCGCGAAAGGTGAGTGAGCGAGACAACGGAAAGCAAAGGAGGGCACGCGCAAGCGCTCAGCGGGATGCTGACGTCAGTCTGGCTACGTGACCGCGAATCCGAGGCAGCTTCGGACGAGGACGCCGCCATCAATTCAGCGCGGAAGAGCGTTCAAAGTAATGCCTCCTCTCTGTCTGTCTGTCTGTCTGTCTGTCTGTCTGTCTCTCTCTCTCTCTCTCTCTCTGTCTGTCTCGATCTATCTCTCTACCTCTCTTTCTCACTCTCTCTCTCTTTCTCTCTCTCTCTCCCTCTCTCTCTCCCTCTCTCTCTCTCTCCCTCTCTCTTCCTCTCTCTCTCTCTCTCTGTCTCTCTCTCTCTGTCTCTCTGTATCTCTCTGTCTCTCCCTCCCTCTCTCTTCCGCTGTCTCTCTCTTGCTGTCTCTGTCTCTATCTCCCCCCTCTCTCTCTCTCCCTCAAGCTCTTGGGTGGTCAGCGAGGTCGAGGTCACTTCAGCTAGTGCACAAAATTTCTCTCGTGCACTTGAAATCACATGACGGTGGGGCGCGCCACGGCGACAGTCGCAGCGCCTGTGCCAAGGAAAGCGGGACGCCGCAGCCGCCGTGCCGACAGCGCACACGAACGAAACCGGCGCCGCTCGGCTTCGGCTGCGGCGCGGTCAAGGACGGAATCGAGTTGCGCCGCACAGCCGCTGCAGGGTTGAGTGCGACGTTTTCGTCTGAAGGGGTCGCAGCGCTGCCTCGAAGCTGTCGGTGGCCGGTGGGTGGCGCTGCCGGTGCTGCTCGGGGCGCCTCGAGCGGCTCTGCGTTCGTATCGCAAGAGCAGAGGCTTCCGACGTCGCAGCGAGCCAAGCTCACTTCCGGCTCACTTTGCGCCGGTCGGCGTCATTTCCAGCGGTGGAGTCGGCTCTGTCGCACCGCTGGTGACAGCGCCGACTGCCTCGTAACGGCGAAGCCACAGTGCGCTCCGATATCGCGCCGCGGCGACACTCCTAGCGCTAGAAGTACAAGCGCGCGAACGGATGCTGACCGGAGCTTGACGCCCGGATGTTGAAGCCGCAACGGATGTTGACGCCGTGGAGCCTCTGGGCGGCAACCGAGTCTTCCGAGATCGGGCACCCGGCGCCCTCGAGACGTCTGCGCGTCTTGCGCTTCAGCAGCGTTTTGCACGACCCGCGTTTTGAACGACGCGGCGAACATCGCATGTCAACTCGCGATATAAACTATGCACGCGCATAGCCATTTAACAACGAACCGCATGCATATTCCGAACCTCTTTTGGGCTTTTTGGCCGGAGCTGATCGCAACGTGAAGCCGCCAATTCGTAGTGCGCCCACGCCGGCCGGGCCAGTACTTTTTCTGGGAGGCGTTCGAGCTGCCGCAATCGCGACCGTCGCTTGGTGCGACGCGAGCGACGTCGCGCGAGCCTGCGACGTCGCTCGTCTCTCCGGTGCTCCGGCTCGTGGCCGGCGCTCCGGCGCGGCGCTGCTCCGCACTACGCTCGGCCGGCGGCGGCGCTGTTTTCGCGCGAGTCAAGGACCCTCTGGTAATTAGCGGAGCGATTGAGAGCGAGGCAAGCGGCTGCGGCGGCGGCGTCGACCGAAGGCCGACCGTGCGCAGCTGTGCGAGAGCGCGATGAAACTGCGGGATAGAGGCGAGCACTTCGAGAGCGCTGACTGCGAATGGTCCCCGCCCGCGACTGCGCTCACCGAAAAATCAACAGCCGAGCGAAGACGTGCGCCACTCGCTGCGAGCTCGGCGGCGAGCAGACAGTCGCTCAATCAACCTGATCGAACTGCGACCGCGAGGGCAGTTCCGCCGCCACGGCCGGCTCAGACGGCTCGGACCTGCGCTCCTCGCGACGAGCCGCGTCGCCGCCAGTGCGCCGCCGCGGCGGCGGCCCGGTGGCGGCGACGCGCGGTCGCGAGCTTTCCAGAATTCGGCGGACGACAGGTGGCGGCAGCCAAACGATCGGCCGGGCAATCGGCTGCTCCGACGCTCCGAGGCTGCGCGCCGCGCCGTGGCGATTCGACCGAGCGAGCGAGCGATCCCGAACGTCGCTTACCGGTGTGCGCCAAGGCGACGCAGAGCCAGAGCAGCGCTCCGTAAGGGCCGCGTCTCCGCAGGTGTGCTTCAACTCCCTTATCCATCTTATTCTGGTGCGGGCTGTCTACGCTCGGTGAGCCTATATCTGCTGCTGCCGCCGCCGCCGCCGCCGCCGCTATCTGGCGGCGCCAAGGACAAGGCCGGTTCTCGCGCCGCTCCAGATAGCAGCTCGCTCGGTCGCACAGATTCGTTCGCGCCGCCGCAGCCGCCCTGACGTAATTGGCCAATGGCTTCCTCGAAGCGATAGCGGCCGCAATCGCCAGGGGCACTAGGTGCTGGACAGCTGCGCGCGCAGCCACGAAAGCTAGTTAAAGAAGAGTCGGCTAAATTCTGCGCGGCCGCCGACGACGGGACTGTAGGCCGCGGAATGCGAACCTTCAGCCAAACGCTTCGCTTCCAGGAATTTCGCGACACAATAACAGCGGCGCCGGCGCTCAGACGGGCGCTGGCGCCACCTCCGCCGCCGCCCCGCGCCATTTAGGCGTCGACGGCGCGAAAGTGCTCGCGCGCTTAGATAACGCCATCGACGCGCGGCCGACCAGTGTCCGCGGCGCACCGCGACTCGCCACGCCCCTTCTCCTCTCCCCCAACGTTAGCCCCGCTGACGTTGGTCCCGCTTATCGAGACAAAGAGCACTTCACTCGCTCTCAAGCCACGCGAGCTCGGCTTTCGGCCACGTCCGCAGCAGCAGCAGCGGGCGGCCGCCGCATCGCCGCCGCCGCCGCTACCGGTTTTTACGGCAAGCGACGGATCGAAGGGCGCCAGCAAAAAGTAAACACGGTGCGGCGCCAGCTGCCGACCCAGAGGCATTTGGCGGCGACCCGCCCGTTCCTGCCCGCCGCCGCCGCCGCCCGTCCCTGCCCACCGCCGCCGCCGCACGTCCCTGCCCGCCGCCGCCGCACGTCCCTGCCCGCCGCCGCCTCGCCGCTGCGCTGCTGCGTGCGAATAGCTGCGACGGAACCAGCCGCATGAGCGCGGCGGCGCAGCTGCACACTCAGCAGCGCCGCCGCGTGAGCGCGCCGGCTGGAGTGCTCGCAGGCAGTGTCACCTCTGCTGAAAGAGCTAGGATGGTTGCCGGTTGAGCAAAGGATACAGAGCAAAGTTCTTACGCTGACCCACAAGGCCCGCCACGGCTTGGCTCCTTCGTACCTGAACTGCTGCATCAGTTTCGGCCTGTTCGCGCCCTCAGGTCCTGTGTGGACAATAAATTAGCTGTCCCATTCCTCCGCTTAAAGACAGTTGGCGACAGAAGCTTTAGCTCTGCAGGTCCTAGACTGTGGAACTCGCTTCCACAATTCTTACGCAACGACATCTACTCTCCAACTGCCGACTATGGCACATCTTTTTCAGCGGTCCTGAACTGCTACTTCTATGCTACTCACTACCTCAACTGCTCTCCTAACTCTGCTATGCTTCCCACTTTCTCTTTGTTGCGTGAGACGAAGTCTGTTGGCTACCGAATGCGTACCGAAAGCCGCTTAGGCTGTGAGTGCGCCATACAAAAACTCTCCTGCGTAACACCCACATGGCCTTTATGACTTTGTGGAGTTACTGAAGGAGATACATTACAAGAGCCGCGGTGACTCGCCGCTGCGCACCAATCGGGCTATCAGTCTAATCAGTCTAATCGGTAACCAACGAGCGCGAGCGGCCCCGCCTGCCCGGCCCCGCCTGCCCGGCCCCGCCTGCCCGGCCCCGCCTGCCCGGCCCCGCCTGCCCGGCCCCGCCTGCCCGGCCCCGCCTGCCCGGCCCCGCCTGCCCGGCCCCGCCTGCCCGGCCCCGCCTGCCCGGCCCCGCCTGCCCGGCCCCGCCTGCCCCGCCCCGCCTGCCCGGCCCCCCCTGCCCGCCCCCCCCTGCCCGGCCCCGCCTGCCCGGCCCCGCCTGCCCGGCCCCGCCTGCCCGGCCCCGCCTGCCCGGCCCCGCCTGCCCGGCCCCGCCTGCCCGGCCCCGCCTGCCCGGCCCCGCCTGCCCGGCCCCGCCTGCCCGGCCCCGCCTGCCCGGCCCCGCCTGCCCGGCCCCGCCTGCCCGGCCCCGCCTGCCCGGCCCCGCCTGCCCGGCCCCGCCTGCCCGGCCCCGCCTGCCCGGCCCCGCCTGCCCGGCCCCGCCTGCCCGGCCCCGCCTGCCCGGCCCCGCCTGCCCGGCCCCGCCTGCCCGGCCCCGCCTGCCCGGCCCCGCCTGCCCGGCCCCGCCTGCCCGGCCCCGCCTGCCCGGCCCCGCCTGCCCGGCCCCGCCTGCCCGGCCCCGCCTGCCCGGCCCCGCCTGCCGCTGGGATTTTTCGGTAGCGTCCTTCAGCAAATCCGCGGCGCAGCAAGTCGACCCCTGGGGACATTCACTAGGCTAACGGGTAGAGAGAGAGAGAGAGAGAGAGAGAGAGAGAGAGAGAGAGAGAGAGAGAGAGAGAGAGAGAGAGAGACACAGACAGACAGACAGACAGAGAGAGACAGAGACAGAGAGAGAGAGAGAGAGAGAGAGAGAGAGAGAGAGAGAGAGAGAGAGAGAGAGAGACAGAGACAGAGACAGAGACAGAGACAGAGACACTGACAGAGACAGAGAGAGAGAGAGAGAGAGAGAGAGAGAGAGAGAGAGAGAGAGAGAGAGAGAGAGAGAGAGAGAGAGAGAGAGAGAGAGAGAGAGAGAGAGAGAGAGAGAAGAGAGGGAGGCGTGACTTTACGAGTACCCGAATCAGCGAACAATGAGTATACGTAGTTATATCAATAGCTGCTAGCTTTGCTGAGCTACGAGCGCACGACGGGCGACGCCGACGAAAGTTTAATTGAACGCTCATATATAGATGTAAATGTGGCGTACAAAAAGCTGGATGATGTGCACCGTCTGTCCACGTGCATCTTCTGTCGCTGCACTCGACTTGTAGCAAACTAGTACACACCGCCGCAGGCCTTTACGCGCCGGATGTAAGCAGCGCCGCCGCAGGCCTTTACACTGACTGTCGCCCAATCATTAGCTCTCAGAGCTTGTTCAGTGTGTGGCGATGCGGTGCAGCCGGTCTCAAGGCTCCGAATATGAAAAGCTTCGCTCAGCGATGCGGGCAACTGAAGAGCAGATCAGGGCCATCTGAGGGCTCAATGTCTCAATGCTTACCGCTTTATGCAGCAGCTGAGCTGAAAGACGTAACGAGTTTCGAGAGCGCTCGTGAGCTGCCTCACCTGGCATCTCGTTCGTTGTCGCTCGTGCGGCGCCCTCACGCTCGCTGCGCGGGTGGGAGCTCTTAAGCGTACGGAGGTGCTTTGTGGCTACGCAAAGCTGTCCTCGTGGGGCGCTTGCGGATGCGGAGGTACGAATGGCGACAGAAGAAAAGCAAGCGGTAGCATGCTCGTAGAGAGTATCAAGCCTTTAAATAAAGAACACCGCGCGCGATTGAAATAAGAATGATAGTAGTAATAATAATGTCTTTTGCATATCGCACGAAGAGAACTTATCCTATTTAGACACTTCGCAATTTTCTGCAAGAGAATCGGTAGCCAAAAGTTAACAGCAAAGTACAGTGCTTAGGCAAGCACGCACAAGCACACGCAATTATCATGTTAAGAGAAGAATGCAAAAACACATAGAAGACTCGCCGGCGCTGGCTAGTTGAGCCCCGGCTAGTAATAGTCGCTCAGTCTGTGCCAGGCAAGCAAAGCAGGAAAAAAGGCGGGAAAAAGACAGGTTCAAAAGAGAGGGATAAAAAAGAACTTCAAAATATAAGCACACACACACACACACACACACACACACACACACACACACACACACATATATATATATGTATAAAAAGCTGAAACGCTAACTCGTCCGCGTAGTCCGCGTAGCTTTTGCTCCGTCCGAGTACATTGTCCCTCTGTGTAACTGCACTTTAATGAAACTGCTCGCGTCGTAACCAGAAACGTGGCAAAAACTAAATGCTTTTGTATATATATATATACATACACACACACATATATATATATAGTATATAATATATATACATACATGTATATATGTATATATACAAAATATATATATATATATATACATATACACAAAAGCATTTAGTTTTTGCCACGTTTCTTGTTGCGTCGTAACCAGAAACGTGGCAAAAACCAAATGCTTTTGTATATATATATATATATATATATATATATAGTATATAATATATATATATATACATGTATATGTATATATATATACATATACATATACACGCACACACATAATATATATATATATATATATATACACAAAAGCATTTAGTTTTTGGCACGTTTCTGGTTACGACGCGAGCAGTTTCATAAAAGTGCAGCTACACAGAGGGACAATGTACTCGGACGGAGCAAAAGCTACGCGGAAGAGTTAGCGTTTCAGCTTTTTTGAATGCTTTAGAGTAAGGAGTGGTGCGATGTCACTTGCTAGTGAGTTCCACGCTTTGGGAACATAGTAAGTGAATGCACGGCCTCCGAGAGATTCGAAGGTAGTCGAGGTTAGTTTCTAGGTAGCGCAAGTAATCGACCAGAGTCAGACGACCGGGCGGCGTGACTCGAGGTCGGTCGGAAGAGTGAGACTAAATCAGCTAGGTCGAGGCGGGAGCACGAGAACGGCGGAGCGTAAAGGTGAGCGACGAGATCTTGGAGTCGACGCGCTGCTGGAGAGGCTCGCAGCGCAGAGACATCGGTGAGTTTGGCCAGTTGCGGCGTTTAGGACCAGGTGCTAGCCCCTAGCTGCTGAGCTTTGCACGGGAAATGTGGGCATTTTATTGCGCGTGCACTACAAGTGCATGCAGGAAGACCTACAAGTAGTGAGCCATGCAAGTCTAGTCGAGATGTCACGAATGCATGGACGCGCTGGATGACGCGGTGTGCTCGTTCAAGGAAGACCGTATTTTCACAGTTTTGTTACGCAGATGAAAGTGGGCAGACTTGACTACGGCGCCAATGTTCTCATCTGGCGGCATTTGGGTCATTTTGGACGACGACTCGCCATTTCCTGACGGAGGCTACAGGAGACGCGCCGGCGGAGAGAGCCGAGTTATCCAAGTTCAAGGGTCAGCAATAACCTCTGAGTCGACTCATTATGCAATGAATTGCAGGAGGCAGTCCGCATGAAAAAACGAGACGATTATGGACCGATCGCATGACGAGACCTCGCCAAATTTCTTCTCGGACCCAAGACAGCAGCAGTAAGCAGCAGAAACAGCATGCAGTCAATTTATTGCTGGGGGAGAATGCAAGGGCTTAAAGAAGAACGTATTGGCCCCACTGTTAATAATAATTGCAGTAAATTTGTTTACCGCTCGCAGATAACTTAATCTCTTTCTAGGCACTTTACTTGTGCTTAGGGGAAGCATGACCATATGGTTAGTGGTAACGGTCGCAGTTTCGGCAGGTACAAGCGCACAGCGGAAAAATCTCAAGAATGTAATGCATCTCCGTCTGTAACTCTACAAAGCCATAAAGGCAGTGTGGGTATTATGGGTATTGTGGGTATTCTACTGGGGCCGATTCTGCAGTAATAAGCCGAGCTCGACATCCGGTGTAATGTATCTCCGTCAGTAACTCCACAAAGTCATAAAGACCATGTGGGTGTTACGCAGGAGAGTTTTGTATAGCGCAATCAGAGCCTAAGTGGCTTTCGGTACGCATTCGTTAGCCAATAGACTTCGTCTCACGCAACAACAAAAAATTGGGAAGCATAGCAGAGTCTGGAGAGCAGTTGAGGTAGAGAGTAGCGTGGAAGTAGCAGCTCAGGACCGCTGGAAAGGGTGAGACACAGTCGGCAGCAGGAGAGTAGTTGTCTTTGCGTAAGAATTGTGGAAGAGCGAGTTCCACAGTCTAGGACCTGCAGAGCTAAAGCTTCTGTCGCCAACGGTCTTTAAGCGAAGGAAGGAAACAGCTAATTTATTGTCTACACAGGACCTGACGGCGCGAATAGGCTGAAACTACTGCAGCAGTTCAGCTAGGTACGAAGGAGCCAAGCCGTGGTGGGCCTTTTGGGTCAATGTAAGAACTTTGCTCTGTATCCTTTGCTCAACCGGCCACCATCCTAGCTTTTTTAGCAACGGAGACACGTGCTCAAACCTCTGGAACTTGAAGACCAGCCTTGGAGCTATATTCAGCAAATACTATGCGAAACGCGTGGGTTTTTAGCATCTTTTTAAATGTCGAGTCAGGGGCGTCGTGACGTCAGTCAGGAGTGAGTTCCAAGCTTGGGGAGCAGACGAACTAAAGCCATTCTCCACGAAAGCGCAGGTTCGCGGCAAACTTCTTTTGCTTCTTTTCGCTCGATTCGCTTCATTCTGCAGAATTGGTAAGAATCAAACTGTTGGCGTGTTCCCGCAAAGGGAATCCTGAAAAAAATACTGGTCGATGGAAAATATCGTTTTGCCAAATCTTAATCGCAGCCTCTTTTACAGTCTTGGTCTGGCCGAGAAGCCATCCAGCAAATTTTAAGACGAGGACAAATTTTAAGACGAGGCTGTTTCGCCTGTCTGCCCAAAGGAAAAGGCAAGGAACGACTCCATCGATAAACGTATACAAGTGCTTGAAAAGTTAAACTGGTACACCTAACTCCTCCAAAAAAGGAACCATCCAGAATCAAGCAAGCGAGATTTACAAAGTGCGAAACTGGAGCCTCCGTGGGCCTGATACCCAGACTGTGCGCTTTGATTGTTTTTCTCACTTTTGCCTTGGCAATAGGAACAAATGAAGGATCGCCCACCTCCGCAGGATTCGAACCCACGACCTCGGTCCCGAGGTCGTGAAAAGCAGCCACCCTTAACTAGTGCGTCACCATGGCTCACCAAGGCGTTAAATAGACGGACTTGTTGTTACATAGACCGCTCTCTGCTTTGGCTTTCCTGTGAAGCGACTCTTCAAGGAGATAGGTTATATTGAACAGAAATAGCAAAGGTGTCCCACCGTTACCGGAAACGGCGAGTAAGTTAAAAGAAAACTTTATTTTTCCGATGGGCGTTTTGAGCAAGAGCTTAACAGATTAGGAAAGGAGTACTTCGCGTGAGACGGAAAGATAGCTCAGTTAGTAGCGCTGTCCAATTTGTAGCTTTCAAATCGCTGCTGGGCCCATTGCTCACCGTCGTCGGTAAGGTTAGAAAAAGTGAGTGGGCATGAATTTCACCTAAGCTATATCCATCGAGCGACGCTGGTTCGCTTTTAGCTAGACCGACGTCTGTCGGCTCCAGGGCGAGCCGCAGCTGGGGTCAAGGTGGCCTCATGGCGTCGCCGGAAGCACGCGGCCGCAGCTTGACGGACGGCGGCCATTTCTGGAGTATCGCTCCAGGGAGTCTTTACCTCTGACGTAGATGCACGGATTTATCCCGTTAAAGCGTGCACGCTTCCGGTCGCGCCTGGCTCTAGATCGCACTCGCACGCCGAGGCTGTGTGACGCAACTGTTCAGCAACGGTCGGCCAGCTGGGATTGGGTGTTGACAAGCGGACAGCCTCGGCGTGCGACGACCAACGCTTCCGGTTCGGCAGAGAAAAGAATGCAGCTTCGCTTTCGCTACCTCCATTATCAGTTGCAAAGACTGCTTGCAACCCGAAGCCCGACAACTTATACACTGCACAGAAGTAACTATAACTAACCGCCATAAAGTAGACCGCTTCCTATCGCAGCTGAGATGATGCAAGCGCTTAGCTCGTAGAGAAGTCCTCGAGAAGGCCGCAGACGAAAAGATCCCGAAGTCGTCGCTTCGAACGACATTCTGTGACGCGCACGTTCGTTGCGAGCCGCTGGTTGTTCCTAGTAACCGACCGACCAACGCGAAACCTCGATAGAGCTCGATTGGCTCTCCGCCGCGGAGCGACCGAAAGCTCACCCGGAAGCTCCGCATCGGCGGCGACAAGGTGGTGGCAAGCGCGTCTGCGCAGAGTAAATTAATCTCCAAGGGCTACCGAGCAATCGTTCGGCAAGCCACCACCTCTCAACCCGCACAGGAGCAGCGCGTTATAGCGGCGCGACTTTTAAATGTCACCGGAGCCTCGGTTACACTAGCATCCCGCGGCGGCGTTCGCCTGCGATCGCTCACGGTCTTTGCTATTTACGCACGAGCGCGCGCAGCTGGCCTCCACGACGAGTGTACCGCGTCTGTCGCAAAACCAGTTCCGCTTGACTAGCCGACCAGAAAACTCGATTCATCGCGGGCGAGCTTGACAGGCAGCCGATTCCGGTCGGGCTAGCGAAGAAGGCTGCTGGCTGGCTGGCTGTGGCCGGTCGCTACCTGCAAACTCATGCTAGGGAAAGCTGGTCGGTCGCCGGCTACCGAGTCGCGGTGGCGCCAGCTGCCGGCCGCGTGCTGCTCACCGCTCACTGATTGGCTGGCCGATTTGTAGTCGGCCTTCTTTTCGAAGGTAAGAGGTTCGTAGGCTAGTCGAGGCATCGCTCGAGGCTTCTCAGAGGCCTTTACCATTCGAAGAGAAAGGATAGGATGAACCATTCAAAGAGAAAGGGTAGAGAGCTCGTGCCGCACGAGCCTTGACGCGCCATCGGACTAAGGATAGCTCTTTACGGTACCTGTTCGTTGATTCAAGCGAGCCGCCGGTGGCGCCGTGGAGGTGGTGCCAGTGAGTGCAGGTGCCCGTGCAGGGTGCAGGGCGAGCGCTCGATAGTCTAGTTGGCAGTTATAGGCAAAGGAGATCTCGAGGCTCTTTTCGTTGTTGAAGGATCGCACGCACCATTCCACACCGACGAGACTCTTGCTTACTGAAAGGCGGCAATACAATGGTGTCTGTAATTTAGTAGCAGTGTAGGTTCCACGAAGCTCATTTTAGATGCTGGTCGGTCGTGCAATACTAAACTCAGTCGGCCATCTTATTGCTGTGAGAAGAGAACGTCCGTGCACGTTAGCTGCCCATTGATGTTGATGATTTCATTCGCCGTAATCGTTAATGGTAGCACCGTACTTACGCACTTATGAATGACAATTGCTTATGTGCCAGGTTTTACGCGCCCAGTTTGGCGGGTCCATTAAATAAATTGGCATTTCTTTAAGAAACGCATTTATAAAGAAATTCAACACACAGTCGATTGCTAATTGTTCATAACGTTTTTTCTTTGGTTAGTCAGTCTTGTACGTATGAGAGTAGGTTGTTTAGACGCACCTCCGTAGTTAATCCCCATTAAGATGTCATCGTGTGCTCAGTTCGTTCGACCGAACGTTAATGTCTCTTTATGAGCCATTCTTTGGACACGGTCCGCGGTAAGTTACAATTATGAGGAGGATTCATTAGAGATTACATCCGTTTCAGATACAATTATGAAGCTTGAACGCTTAAAAAAATGTTGGCATCAAATTTTTGGCGGGTAAATACTCTAGCTGCAGGTACCCGTAAAGATAATTTCCTAATTTCATAGAGAAAACAATTGAAACTGACGTCAGATCCGTCACCCGTCGTTTACACGTGAGCTACTTACAAATATAAAATAAATAATACAACCACAAGTTTTATCTTGGAGAAGACAATGACTAATTTTTCAGACTAGGAATACAAGCGGATAGGATCTAAAACACCTGCAGGTGCACAATGTCGACAAGTAGCACACCTTGATAGGGTAATTGAGTAAGTAAGCCATTATTAAGTAATAAGGAAGCCGTGAATGCGATGCATTTGCCACAGTTCAGTTCCTTAATTTTGGTACCCGTCCTTTCTGATCACTTTTAGTTTTCGACTTTTAATTGCATACAAGCAGTTCTTCTTCCACATGACATACTTCACTTTTATTCAGTTCGGCGGCAGTTGCCTTCGGTTGCCGTTCTCGACTCGTAGAACGCGAGTATAGCTAGGATCTTTTGGATAGTCTTTGACGATACTTATAAAATTCAAACAATAATTAATTTGCACCGCACCCTAAGAGAACTCAATCTCTATCCAGGCACTCGACATAAGCCGTAGCGCTCGAGCCCACTACCCGGGTCATTAAAGGCGAGCACCTTGACCTTATTTCGAATCAGGCCGGCGCCGAGTTAATTGCTAGCGCCCAGCAGCAGCTTGAACGATGCCTCGTGCAGTCAGCCCAAGGTCGATAGCCGACGGATCTGTAAGCCACCAATCCAAGGTTAAGGAGCTCGCACTTCACGAACCAAATCAAGGGATCGAGTTCTGCAACAGGCGATTTTTTATGGCCAACTGCCAGCAGGATTGATGACCGCTAAGGGCCACCGTATACCTGTATATGTTACTCACAGCATACTTTACATCAGCTGACATTTTGCTTTATTTGAAAACGGGTTTCGGAGATCTACCTTTTAGAATAATTTCTGCATGCTTTTACAGATCTCTGTCTAAGAAAGGCTAGATTAGCTGCTTTAGCAATCTCAGTAACTCGCTACGGTGGCAGGAGAACCGTAGTGAGCTTGACGTACACGTGACGTACACGTGACGTACACTGGGTGATATAAGCTTCCTGATCCAAGAACCACGTGCGTCGGTCTAGAAGTGCAAGTGCCTTAACACTCGCACGTGACTTGGTGCTACGTAATAGGTGAAACCTTGAGATAGCCGGCGTCGGAGATTACATAACGACTAATCAGCTTCAAATGAAAGCACCAGCAATCTGTCTTCAACTCTCCACACGAGCATAGGTTTCTGAGTGCTTATTCTGTTTCCGTTGCTTTTTAGAGGTAATTGATTTTTCTAGATGGAGCTTAGAGTCGTTGAATGAATTGAGGGAACATTCTACGGGCTGAGCAACTACGGCGACCACCAATAGATCGATACCAACGCCGATCGATATCGATATCGACGCCGGTCGCTGCCATTAGATCTCCCAGCGAGTAACCATCTCAAGCGACTAGTTTGACCCAGGTGATCAAAGCATGCTTAACAAAATCTTTCCAGCCTATCATCAGTGAAATGCAAAGTAGTTAGGGGTCAATTCACGAGGTTTTAATAACTGTAAAATGTACACAGAGTCATGAGAGAGCAAAATATCTGTCAAGACCATTTTAAATGCTGAACAAAATCCAATGTCAATTGGTTAGCTATAACAAGTGAAATAGTCGGTATGTACGAGCACAAAAAGGTTGCGAATGCTGCGATAAACTGATATGGTTTCACATTTTCATTATTCGACGGTCTTCTAATCAGAAGATTGACTGAGGTCAGTCTGTGGCGAGTTCCGGGCTTTGGGAGCATGGAAACTGAAGATGTGTGCAGCCACATCACGCTTGACACTGTCTCCAAGGAACTTGAATTTCGTTAAGGCTCAACCAAACGACAGGAGTTAAGCTAGCAGGCATTTCGACGCGAGGCCTGAGACCAGGAAGCGTTCATGGTTGGTCGGCCGAAGCAAGATAACGAAGGGGCTTCGAGTGGCGAGCGACAGATTGTAAAAGTCTTTTTGCTGCTCGATGAATAGCCAGAGCGGGGCGGTGAAAAGTGGTGCAATGTCGGGGTGGTGACGTTCAGGATTAGACCTCACAGCCGGAAGTCGTGAAGTTCGAGCACCTTAACCTCGATCCCTTAACCTTAACCTACACCTAAGACTCGGGGGCTAATTGCACCGGCAGAAAGACATCCCGGTATAGCGAGTAAAGGAAGCCTCAATGGGACAATGCCACTAACGCAGCATTGGCCAGACAGTCTGTGGTACCCCTGATCTACGCACGCCCTAGTTTTTGCAATAGCATGCAGCTTTAGACGGTATTGACTGCGGAGCTGATGCGGCCGTCTATGGAAAGACCGCTTTGCAATTCAACGCCCATATTTCGCGGATATGCTACACAAAACGATATTCTGGGGCTGAGCCCATATTTCGATGCTTGGGGTTTCCAATGTCAAAGTTCGCATGTGCTTAAGCATACCTGATACGTTGCTTTTATCGTCATTCAATCGGACAAAGTTTGCTTTCATATAAGTACGAATGCCAACAATATGTGGTGCAAGAGAGCTGTGAGTTCGGTGTGTTGAAAGGTTGGAGGAGATCAAAGCACAGGTGAAGATGTGCGTTGTTTGCATAAAAACGATACCCTATACTCTGCCTGACAAAGAGAGCGGAACTATTTAGAATAAAAATAGTAAAAAAGTAAACCAATCTCAGATCTCTGAGGTGCCCTGGACCGTACATTTAAAGCACCTCAGGTGATTCTTTCCCGTTGATAGCTGTGCTTTGAAATCTCCCACTGAGGTAGCACTGAAACATTCGCAGAGCGATACCAGCGATGCTCAGGCGAGAAAATTGGCTCGCAAGAAGAACTTGGTGATCAATATCTATGATTAGCTGCAAAGATTTCGGCAGAAATAGCTCCATAACTTTACGGAAGTCCGCATTCATTAGTAGATCGCTATGCTTTCGCAGCTGTGCATAATCTGTAGAAGGGTTTTTCTACAGCCTGATTGACAATTAATTTAATTTCTAGTCTGGCTGTCTGGTTTTGATATAAGAATTCCGCTGGTCTTCCACTACTCGTTTAAATGTATTAGTTATGAAACGTCAGTACGCCGACTGGGTACAACCTGAATTTCTCCTGGTCTCGTGTTGGCTTCTTATTAAAAGTCTGACTCAGGGGCGGAGTCAGTGGGCTATTGCCCCCCCCCGTCTTATGGACAAGGAAAGTACCTACATCCTGGGGCAAATTGCCCCAGGTCCAAGGAACAGAAGCCGTGTGGAAGGAAAGAGTCGAACAGATCTGTGGATTTCCTTTCATAAACTGCATTTGTGTGGCACCTGTGTCATTATGTCTGAATTAACCTGGATTTTCCTTTGCCGCCCAAGCTCACACGTCCCCCCGGACCTGAAAATCCTTTCTCAGCCACAGGCATGACAGCTGCCGCTTTGTAGGATTCATTGATAGGACTTGAGGATAAGGACATTACTATTATATTCAAGATGCAGGGCAGCTGCAAATATACGCATCTCACGTGCAAAAAACTAGCAATGAGTCTAGAGGGCAAGCAGTCTGCTTAGACTAAAGACAAAGGTCAATTCAATTTTAGGTCAGCATTGGCAAGCCTGAAAGTGGGCGTTGAGCTAGAGCAAGAAGCGTAGGTGGATAACTCCAGGGAGGATGTCGCCATGGAAACGAACTCCTTGATCGTGTCTATCTCATCTCGTTTCTTAGCCCCGTGCCCAAGAATCTTCAAATAGTTTTGCATTACGATTTCTTCCCAGAACATGTTAAGCAAGCAGCATCCACAGCTTGCTAGTCACGTGATGGCCACGCACCCGCGGATAGCCGCTCTTGCTCAGTCATTGCCTCAAGCGTCGAAAAGTAGTCGAACTGCTGGAGAATAGGCCGGAGTTGTCAGCGTGGTAGACTGGATCGGCAGCTTCCCTGAAGTCTGCAGCTTGGAGCAAAGCTCATTTCTACTCTCTCTCTCTCTCTCTCTCTCTCTCTCTCTCTCTCTCTCTCTCTCTCTCTCTCTCTCTCTCTCTCTCTCTCTCCCTCCTCTCTCTCTCTCTCTCTCTCTCTCTCTCTCTCTCTCTCTCTCTCTCTCTCTGCTTAACGGGTACATCTCGAGCTGTCCGTTCAATCAGTATTTGAGCTTCGGTTCCTAATAGGCGATGCAATCTATACAGCTGCAGCTCGACGGTCATATGTTCGTGAGCGACAGCTCCGCGGGCCAGCAGTCGCCGGGCTCAGCCAAACAATAACGCCAGCTGTTAAGAGGCATTTTCGGCTTTGGTCGCTGGCGGGTATTTTTAGGTACTCATTTTTTATGCCAGGGCTGCTGGACGCAGTCGGCGATAAGACATTGACGCTAGTGTGCTGAGAGTTAACAGGTAGCTGACCAAGCTCTGATTTTACATCTTGCCGATAAGGCTTTCGATTGAGATATTTGCATTCAAGGTAAGCTGGAACGAATAAGACAAAGCATGCGTACAATTGAGTATCCTGCAATGTACAGTGTACGCAAGGGTCCGAGGTGAAATCCACTCCAACCAAGCTGTCATTATTGCATGTTCACGTGGGGTCGTCATATTACGGCCGAAAGAGCCATTGGCTTCAGCGTATCGCCATCGAACTGCACGCCGGTCGCACGCAATCTAGCTGTGTTGATACACAGCTGTGTGTAGGAGCCGAACCATAAGTGCGAGACTTGGCCAGTGGCCACGCACATGTTGTCACCAGGCCAGTTGCTTGGCACATTTCGCTAGTGCCTTCCAAGCTACGTCGCTCGTGTCAAGCTGTTTCAACTACATCCTACACATACCGGAAGCAAAGCGAGCTTTCTTACCCCGAAAATATCGTCGCCCTTTTTAACAATGCACAATTTCTGCCAATAAAATGAATGATTGTTGATTATTCCATCACGATTGTATGCCAAGTACAAAGGCTGCCTGCTCCAGACTACATAATGCCAGAGACCATGTAGCCTGTATGAAAGAGGCGGCCATTGCCACCAACGCCTGGAGTGGTTTGTAGGATAGGTCGTAGGTCGCCGTATATTCAATTCGGCTTCTACACGACCAAGCTGTGTGGTCCGTTGAATTCAACTAGGCCAATCTGTTATGCAAGGTCACGTGCCGATTACTCTGTGTACTCACCAGCCGATAAGTTTTGGATCGCTGTATCGGCTTCAGAAGGAGATTTGCTTAGTCTGACTGCCTTAGGTGCAGATATCACATGAACTGGCTGAGGCTCCCAGGTGTTCCGATGTGATAGCCCTTTTACCAAAAAAAAACACTATGTCCCTTGGCCATCACTGCACTGAGTTTTTGACGGTTTCTCGTACTTTTAATTTTTGAATCAATATTATTTCGGTTCTATCTGCACTCTCCTAGCTGCATTGTGCCCTGCCTGTCATGATATGAGCGGTCTCATCGTGTAGTCTCGTTTCGCCGGAAGTTCTGTTCGGCGACTGCAGAGCGTCATCGCCGTTCGGAGACAGAGCGCCAAACCCGAACTGTGAATAAACTATGAAAGAACCCTTGAATAAAGCTGCCCTGTGCGATGTCCGCTCCAGTTTTGACTGGTTCATCAGGAGGCGGAGCACCGGGCACTCCGCATTTTAAAAGCGGGCTCGGTGCCTCGCTCACGTTAGGCTGCGTGAAAATCTCGTGCCGAGTTTTTTAAGCCACTTAAACTCAGCGATAGCACCCGAGAACTTTCCTACCGGCTAACTTTTAAATAGAGCCGAACATCTGCATCTGGAAAATGCCATACTCCCTCGAAGGTCGAGGCTGCTCGCGCGGTTCCACGTGCTGCGAATCATATATTGCCGCATTTGCAAGCAGCAGCAGCTTCAAGCTTGTGTACTGCTGCTCTGATAATTAGGGCTTGTCATCCTAGGTCATAATCTCGCAGGCTTTTTAGATAGGCTACGTGCGAGCTCTGCATCGGCGGTATGCATGCACGATGTGCCTTGCGCAAGAGAAGCGCTATATTTAGGAGCATGATTCAAGTATGCTTGACACTCGAGACCTGCTGGAAAACCTGCAGAAGAAGTCAGATGGCAGATCCCAAGCACCACGAAGAATGCTTCGACAGGCAAAGCACGGAGACAAATATATAAAAATACAATTCATTCGTTGGCGCAACCTAAGAGAACTTAAATCTATATCTATGGGCTTCATTTGTGCCGCCGAACGGGTTCGAGCCCACGACCTCGGCCGTCAAAGGCAAGCGAGCATCTTAACCCTTGAGCCAAAGCAGGGCGGCAAGCGTCGGCGCCTCTCATGCCAGATTCTGAAGTCACAGCTTAAGAACGTCAATCTGCTCATGGAAGAGATGCTATCTATGCCTGCATGTTTACGCTAGTAAGATAAGAGCAAGCCCGCTCCAGCAGCGCACAGTCTCGTACTACTCCCCTGTACGAGACGGCTTGTTGATCAGTTATACCGGCACTGCAGATTTACCTCTGGGCGGATTTTTTAAGCCTGCAGGCGGCCACTAATTACCGGAGTCGGTGTGAATCCGCAGTTAGGCTGCACCTTTAAAGCCTAAGGCTTATGAATAACTGAGAGTGAAGTGTCAGATGCAAACGCTAGGCGCTTCTGAACGATTAGAATTATCGCACTACCGCTCCGATGGCCCAAACCTGCTAAGACACTCAGATGAAACAACTTACGTGAGCTGGTTTGGTCCAGCGTTATGCTCTCCCAGATCAAGGTCTGGCTGAGGTCATGGGCTCGAGCCCCGAGGCATGTGTGAAGCGCCCGAATTGAGATTAAGCTATTATATATATATATATATATATATATATATATATATATATACCGATATATATATATATATATATATACCGATGGGTGGAGCTCGAAGACAATTGCTGGAGCACGCAGACAACGACTGGAGCAGGCAGATGATGGCTGGAGCACACAGACGACGGCTCGCCATGAAAATTCACAGCTTTTCTGGATGTCCTTTCTATAAAGAGAGGGAATACCCTCCACAATTTCGCAATACCCTGCGCAATACCAAACGTGGAACTTCGTATAGCAGATGGCACGATATTTGCCAGTGGCTGTCATACGACCAGTCACTGCAGCGCAAGGAGGGCTAGCAAGCCTGGTTGCAGGAGGAGACACGAACATCGTCACCAAGGATACCCATGTAAAGGGGGCTGTCTGAATCAACGGCCAAATGGGAAACTTCTACTGCTGACTAACTAAACCCTGGGGTTATTGCACCAGCGCGAGGTCTAGTGCTAGAAGCAATAGCACCACTATACGATTGCTTCCTACAAGTGGTAGTCCTAACGATAGACTAGACTCCTTTTCCACTAATATTGGCCTGATAAAAAACCCGGGTACTGCCGTGGACGGTATTTACATAAGCACAATGCCTCTCTTCAGACATTCACAGATACAATATTGAATTAGCTTTGTTTAATGCATGCCACTTGCTTCCGTACGTCGACGCCAAATTTACTGTATGTCCATGGCATCATCGTGTCCCCAAAAGGCAGAACGTACACAGTGGCGTTCGATCGCACCGCTATATAATGGCACAGCAGTACTCAATCATCACTAATCTGCCTTTATATTCAATTTCGACTTGTAGAGATGGCGTAGATTGGGCGTAGACAAAAGAACGACGACGACGGTTTGCTTCCGACCTGATCGGTACGGAGCAAACGAGCTTGAAAGTAGCGTTGGGCGTGAGTTCTTCTTCTACAGTCTCAAGATCTTCGCCAGTCTCGGTCAGAGCGACACGACTCGTCGACCGGCCGACCACAGTAAAAAAAGAGCCTGCTTGCGTCCGGTTCCATCATTTTCTCAGTTTCTCGGAGGCCAGATCTGGAGTCGTACACGTAGTAATCGCTGGCAATGCATTATCGGTTGATAAATCTTCATCCACAGACACTTTAACTTTATAGAAAGAAGCTTACAGTCTACCGGATCCTCACAGTCTATGCTTCATCTGCATGAATTGGTACTCATCGCCAATTCGTGCAGCAAATGAGCCCGATGACGGTAACCCGGCTAACCATGGTAACCCGCGTGAGCGCGGACTGCGATAACTACCTGAATATTGGTCCAAATTATATGTTAAATTGGCTAAAATGTCGGACTCGTCGATTTCTATTCGTCAGCAGAAAGACAGCGATATCGAAAACGATGATTTTTATTGCGCAAGTGCGCAGCGGCTGACCAGATCCAGGGACAGGATCCAGGGGTCGATCGCGAAAATTGAGCCTATTTTTTCGAGAAATATCTCAAGATTGATGGCTGATTTGGGACAAACGCTGGCGCCATCTTAGGGCGCCCCACACAGCGTATCTGCACGCCCGGAGCAGCCTCCTTCTGCACTGATGCTTATTTTTTTCTGCCACGAGTCTGCGCCGTATCGGATGCCGCCACCAACGGCGCGCCAATATTGTTAGTATCTTCGTCCTCTCTATCAGCGATATTATTCGGCACTGCCGGATAATACGTCAGATCTTGGACCGGGATCGAAAAGTACTTCTTTGATAGTGAACGCAGCTTCTTCGCTGTCAACTCTAAGACCGGTTTGCACCCAGTTTCAGCGCATCGCATCGATGCGCTGATCATCGAAGTTAGCAGAGGCTTTGGCAAGAGTTCCTTCAATAGCGCTCGACGAATCGTGTCCAGATTGCTGGACTGCACCGAGAAAATTGTCTCAGCTTCCGTATCGGGCGTGCTACACAAGTGACGCATTGTGCAAACACCTTCGTCAATCTCGAAGAAATAGTTC
The DNA here is from genome assembly GCA_009760855.2 of Cristatella mucedo. Taxonomy (NCBI): domain Eukaryota; kingdom Metazoa; phylum Bryozoa; class Phylactolaemata; family Cristatellidae; genus Cristatella; species Cristatella mucedo. The sequence goes on along the minus strand of WPIO01000038.1, from coordinate 422,146 downwards.
TTCGTGCACCGCGGCGGCATTCGCTTGAGGTACTTAGCTAACCATGGCTCCTATCCAGTAAAGAATGGGCGGCTGGAGTCGTTGTGATCCAAGGAGACTGCCTTCACCGACTTGATTTTTTCAGAACTTGACAATCTGATCTGGCGTGTACGAATTGGGCCGACGCATGGAATTGCGGAGATCTCTGACGCTCCGATCTGCCTGACTGTGGGTGCGGCCCGGCAGAAGAAACGAGAGCACAACCTTCTTATAGAAAAGGATCAAAAGAAGCGTGTAGAAACGGAACACATATCAGGACTTGTTTTTCCCGACACAATTGTCGAGCACGATGAACAGGATCTCTGGAGGAGAGTCCTTCTGCACAATCTCGAGGTGCAGTGTCGTATGCGGAGGCTGCATAAAGCGTCCGCATCTTTACCACGACCTCGTTTGTCATACAGGATCGCTCGATTGACTACGGTGGAAAAGTCGGCGATGATAAAGTTTTGCATCATCAAGTTCGGTTGAAAGTAATCGACCGACGGTCGGATGTACACATTGTGAGGCAACGCGAAACTACCACCAAAGTCTTCGATCTGAATCTGAACGCGGATCTTGTTCGAATCTGAGACCCCGTCGCATTTTCAACAGCAATGTCATTGTCACTAATGGATTCATTCTGGCCGTCTGTTGGTAAAGATGGGTCAAGGGTGTCAGGAATGATATCGTGTGGCACAGTCCGGTCGGGAGCGTTGCGTTGAATGAACTCTTTGACGAATTTCGATAAAAACCTACGCTGCTCAATAGCTGCGTCAAGATGCATTTCCTTCTCCAATTAGTCGTTTGCGCTCATCGGCGGGCAGATCATTACCCTGCAGCTGAATATCGATGCGGACGCAGTTCCTTTGAGCGGGTTAGTCGAAGGCCCGGATAGCAAATTTGAATGTACCGGCGCCATCGAGACAAGGAGATGATGCGAATATTATTGCATTCCTGGATGGAAGCGTATTCCTCGTGTAGACTAACTAAGTCGTGCCTTGCTTGACAAAGTATTGGACAGGTCGCCGATGTGAGTACCGAAACACATCTTCGAGTTCGAACGTCGAAACATGAGCATGAATCGCCACTAAGTCTGTCTGGGTGACAGGATGTTTGAGAGTAGGACTAGCACAACGTGCTGCGAACGATTCCATTGAGGCCCCTTCTCGTACAGCCTTGAGAAGGCGCTCAAATCGTGGGGCGCCAGTGCTAAGAAAGGAGCGCATCTCAATCTGACTCAATCCTAGCTTAATCAACGTCACGAAGATGCCGCTACACTGTTAATGTTCGCATTGGACGGGCTCTAACCGAATCCGCAAGCTTCTGAGTACGTAGGAGCTCATCGCTACCAACTCGTTGCTCGACGCGTTCGATCGCGTTCTCCTTTCGTATCGCAGGAGCCTTTCGCTTTCGATGGGGCATTTCGATGTCTGAGCGGATCCACCAGCACCACCAACCCGGAGAGGAAGCGATGCGGCTGAGCAGCAATAGCTGTAGGCCCACGATGCAACTTATCTGACTTCTCAGGAACATCGCTTTCATAACAATGCCCACTGTCAGCTGGAAAATTGAAATCGTCATTGCTACCCAGGCGAGCACTGGCGCCGCGATTCCGGACCTCCTGCATAATCTTTGCAGACCAGCAGGTGACAATGACGTTCCTGGGAAATGCTTCCAAATATTTGCACACCGATTTAGTTGCGTTTTTGAAGAACATCATTTCTTACATCTTTTATATCTCCATTATAGCCAACCATAGCGTGCATCCTTTCATTGAGCTCTCGTGCATATAGTTCTTCAGATTGCTTCGACATGATTCTGACGGTGATGCTCCTGAATCAGGTCAACGGCGTTTTCGACTGCAAAACGATACATTTTTTTAGAGCAGCCATCCGCAAAATAAATAACTAATAATAGCGAATCTATTTAAGCGAAATTCGGTAATCCCTTTAAATCAAATGTAAAGCACCTAGAAAGAGATTGAGTTCTCTGAGGGCGCTTAATCGAGTGCATTATTATAATTATAACCTAGGTTAGCGCCGTCGGGCTCAAATGTCCTAGACTGCAAAACTTGCTTTCAAAACTATTCCGCCGCCGCCGTGTCTTCTCTACCGCTGCCGGCTCTGGCCGACCCTTTCCAGCTGCACTGCTCCTCAACTTCACTGCTACTCACTCCTTCTACTGCCCCCCTCACCCAGATGCTCTTCTTACTTAATCTTTGTTTCGCGAGATGGGATCTATTTTCAACCTCGTGCATACTGCAAGCTGCACGGCTTCGAGTGCACTACAGACATCTCTGCTGGTAACATCCAGTCAGCCCTTGTGGAGTTATCGACGGAGGTAGACACACACGAACAATCACACATGCACACAAACACGCACGCATGCGCGTACACACACACAAAAACACACACACACATATATAATTGACATGAATTCTTTCCAGTTTATATACAATTCCTGGAAATGAAATTATTTCACTTAGTGCACTAGCACTGACGTTTTATTAGCATACGGCTTTGCCAACAGCTAGATCCAACCGGCTACTAGCACGGACGTTTTATTGTCATACGGCTTTGCTAACAGCTAGATCAAACCGGCTATGGTAAAAAAAAGCCACCGCTCGTCTGACGTTCAGATGCTTTGCAGAAGCAGAGAAGAAACCGTGCAGCAGCCGCCTAGGCGCAGGCGCCGGAGAGTCGCCGGTGATGCACCCAGTGGCACTGGACTGACCCGGGCTAAGTCAGCTCCAGGGGTCTTATTATCTAATCTGGCCACTAAAGCAATACTTGGCTCAGCTCGCTGAAGCTGAACCGGCGGAATGTCGACCGCAGAGCGACCGCGGTCAGATTCTCGCACTCCTCAGGTCGTAGGTCGCACGTGACGCCGGCTCCCGAATTCAATATCGTGCTACTCGTAAGCGGTCTTAATTTTCAAGTCAGTTCCTACACTCTAAACTCCAGGTCGTCGGAGAATTGCACTCCTGCATCAGTCAGTCAAGTCATCGTAGCGGCTAACCTTCATTTCGCTTTCGTTTGGCAAACTCAGCTCCATTTTTATCTCGCACGGCGCAGTCAGTCAAGCGAGGATCGTCGCTTGTAAGGGCGAGGACGGCAGGAAAATAGTGCAGGATGCATCGTCATGCGTCCTGCACTATTTCCCGGAGAGTATCGAGCAATCAAACGGCAGCCTGAGCTTGAGCACTGAGCTCTTCAGAAGACCACGATGGACACAGTTTACCTTTCTGCCCTGGACGGCAGCGCGCGCGCGACGGGAAGCTGCCGAGATTAGCTAGGATGCTGATGCCAATGCCGCGGTGTCAAGCCCTCTCCTAAACGCCCGGATGCCGCATTGCTTCTTGCATTCTGATTACCTTGAGCGGCGCATTTAATATATGCTGATGACATCAGAAACGCTTCCCTGATATCTAACCCCAATGATTTCCTGATTCCCAGGAGGAAATGGTCGCTCAATTTATTAAGGCATCCCTAAGAGGCTGGTAAGAGTTCATCGTCTCTTTTTTTTTACCCACTGGTACATTAGCCTACTAGCTTCTTACCCTAGAGCGCTGAAATCTTGGTCTAGCTGCTGAGCCCCAGCTGGCCTTGATTTATTACGAGAAATTAAAACTAGGACGGAGGTTGGCTACTTCCTGCAACTCGTGTAATTTCTAGCGCCGCCGACTTCAAAGACGGCAGCAGTCATCCAGCTTCATTTTCGCTAACACCCTAGTCTTGTAGTTTGCACATTTTGCTGATTTATAGCTACGCGCCTGTCTTTTACTGTGTGCATCTGGGTGCAATTTTCGTTTATATGTGTTCGTTTTAGCATATAGATCTGCTCTCCCACTTGGCCAAGCATCGTACCGCCTGCTTTTCGGAGTCTAACTGCTTACCTATACCTCGTACAAGCCTCAAATCCTTTGGAGACCGTGCCTTTAGTTCGTATGGTCCCAAAGCCTGGAACTCACTTCAACTTCAGTCACGACATCTTCTGACTTGACCACATTAAAAAAATAACTTAAAAACGCATTTAGTGGGTGATTAGTCGTTTATGTGGTTATGCGTGCTGACACTGTGCATGCTGCCACTAATCACACTTGCATGCTGACCCTGTGCATGTCACCCCTAACCATGTTGTTGTTTATCAAGCATGATACCACTCAACATTCGATCGCGTTTCCTTTGTAGCAAATGTAAAGTGCCTAGAAAGAGATTGAGTTCTCTGAGGGCGCTTTATCAAGTGTGTTACTATTATTGTGTGAAGTGCACAGACCCGGACCAGTGCACAGCTGTGTGCACGCTGCCACATTCTCTTCAAAGCAAGAATCGATAGATTCGCAACTGGTGACCCTGACGCAAGCCAATCTCGCGACCCTCTCATTTGGAGTCAGTCAGGCTGCGGGCTGATCGGCAGCAGCCGCTTTGATGGTCGCTGCAGCAACTGCGTCGCATCTCCAAAGAAGGCATATAAACCGACCACTGTAACCAGTGACGGACCTGACGGACGACACGGCTACACGCATCGAAAAACTGAACTCTTCACCTAAGCTCCGTCAACTTACATTAAGCAAATCATGCCAACAGCTCTAGCGTTAAGTAAGAAACGGTCAGCGCTTTTCGTGGCCTTTATGGCGATTCGCATTGCTTATAATGCGACGGCACTCTGCACTGCTTTCCGTGCGGGGCAGTTTCCCTGGTAGTCAAGACCTACCGCTGTGCGTTGGCAGCAGTTACACGACACACCGTGGCCATTAGTCTGACTGCGATCGTCGACCGAAGACGTTTTGCGTCACGCTAGCTCACGCGAGAGCGAGCAGCTGCACGCGCGACTGAGCAGCTGCACACGCGACTGAGCGTGACGTCTTTCTTTGCTGCTTGGATCTTGTTGCAGCACTAGGCATCAGCACTACCTCCGAGGGCCACGTCCTCCGATCCTGAATACTGCTATCAACCGGATGGACTACCGGTAACAGGCCGCCCATGAATGCTTCGGTGCATTGACCAGCGCCCTTGTTTACGCGGACATTTTTTATTCGCTCCTTTCGCCATTGAAAACCATTCGGTGACTCGGCTAACGCACGCACGGCAGCCACTTTCATGTAGACGCCGACTCTGAGGCTCTATCAGTTGTGAAGATGGTTTTACTCGTTTGGCTCTCTCTTAAAATAACCGGCCTTACAGCAGTAACATGGTTTATGTATTGTCAATTCTCAAAGATAATGATAAATATAGGTGTAGTATCATAGCAAACAATACAATATACTGCTATTTTAATTGCAGTCAATGTAACACGCTGTCATCGTCATCGACGCAAAAATTATATAATTTTGTCTACCAAATACGTTGCACATACTTGCGTAGCCCGCGATCCACACAATGCTGTCAGACTCAGGACTCTGGATGTGCTGCTAGAACATACAACTTAAAAACTAAACTGCCCCGTAAGCAATGCGATAATATAGATATTTTTCATCTGGAATCAGCCATGCCTTCAGTTTGGAAATACGCAGCAACGCGAAAGCATCAAATTACAAAAGATCAAGGAGGTCAATGCGGACGCTGCAATAAAATTGTAAATTTTCTGGAAAACTTAACGATAACGTTGTGGAATCATCTGAAAATACATGGAATTTATTTTGATAAACCTGCCGGAGGTTTTACATCCAAGGAAGGACCCGAGAACAATACGAGAACAAAAATGATTGCCAATTTCCTGGGGCGAAAGAGTCCGAAGGAGATTGTCATTGATCTGGCTTCTGGTGGAATATCTGTTAGTGTTATCACTAGAAGAAACAAGTATACACGGCAATCAATCTTACGGAATAGATTCAAACTTCCAGCGAACAAAAGAAATTTGACGAAGTTGATGCATGATGATCATGATGGAAAGAGAAACAAAACGATTGCCGACATCAAGGGAAAACTGGAGAGAGTAGTAAAGTTTAGCATGCCTGTGGATGAATAAACAACCGTGAGAGGACGTCGATTCTTCGTAGTCAATCTTCATGATAGCGGCAGTAAAAAAACTATCAAGACGGGTCTTTTTCGCATATTTGGTTTGTGCACTGCTCTCGAACTGGTCGAATCAATGAAATAGCATTTGAGCATTTTTTGAATAACAATAGAGAGAGAGTTGGTGGGATTTACTCGGGACGGCGCTGCAGTAAACAAGAAATGCATTAGCCACATCGATGTCATCGGACAGTTTTGCCTAAGCCGTGGTCTGCACCTTGGAGTGTGCGACACATTCATTGTACAAGAGGAGTACTGTAATGGACGGTTAAAACCAGGATAGTGACGATATTGATTAAATGGAACATTTTGAAGCAGGTACGGACTTGGAAGTGATCAGTGATGATACATTAGAAGGAGACGTCGATTACCATGATCTGCTCATGAAATCGCGAAAGTTTGTCAAATATATCAAAACATTAACTGTTCAAAAATAACGTCTTTCAATCAAAAGTAAAAGCTGAATTTGGGCGCGAGATGGAACTGCATCTCGACGTGAAAACGCGGTGTAAATCCACCCCAACAATATTAGCTCCGCTATTACAGACATAATTCGCCATCCGCGGGACACTAACCAAATTCAAGGCGCTGAAGATGATTGAGACATTGGATTTTGACGCTCTCAAAACCTTTCTGTAGGCAATGGAACCTGTGAAAATTTCTGTTGAGAATCAAAGTCGAGAAAATGCGACGTTTGACGAGGACTGACACAATTTTAAAATTCATGTTCAACAAGCTCTCTAGCCTGAATAATGACACTAGTACCAAGCTCATGGAAAATTTGAAGTGTCGCGTTGAAGAGCAATTGAACAAGGATGTCATGAACTTATTTTGCGGCCTCAATGATCCACCTGTCGCCCGACAAAAACTACGCTAAACTTCGCAGGAAATCTAGCGTCTCGTCTATTTGAAGTCAGCAATGTAGAAGTTGCCGTCGAACGGTCATCAAATAAATCATGCTGAAAGTGTGACATTGTCTCTTCGAGATGAATTAAATTTTTGCTTCAAAAAGATGAATCGTCAATTGCAGTCGGAGGGTAAGACAGATTCAAATAGCTCAAGTCCGAATTCATGTTCTTCAGGAACTCAGGCCAGCGAGCTGAAAATCTTCAGAAATTCAAAACGCAATGCTATCCAATAAGCAGACATCAACGGACCTTGAAAGAGTTTCTTGGCCTGTACGAATTTCTGTACAAAAATTAAGCACGCATCTCTCAGCCAAGTGACTTAATGCCCTTGCATTCTTAAAATATTGTTACAAGGAGTACAAACGTATTGATTTAGAAAGTATCACAAAAGATATTTAGGAGTCATAGCAACTCTGGCAATGCCAATACAGGATCCGCGCCTTCGTAATAGCTGCTCGGCCAAAAAATTGTGCGTATGTCCAGACTCCACCACCTTTTAGATGGCCACCAAATCTAATAAGGAACCAATAAGCCAATCTCGTATGTGATCGGTGCTATTATGTGGTACAGGGACTAAGAGTACACGCATTCGATCTGGTAGCGGTGAACCATGAAAGTAGCTAAACGCTCCGTATTGTTTTTGGCAAAGCCAGTCAATAGTTCTGACAGCTTGATTTCAATATTTGAATTCATATTTTATTTATTTATCTAAATAAATTTAATAAATAATGAATTTGAGATTCATTTTGAACAATAGCTCTGACAGCTTGGTTTGCCTCGAAGACCATCGTCCACTAAGAGACGTCATGCCATATCCAGACCAGCTGACTCACTCAGCGCCCAAATCAAATTAAGTAGGAAGTAAACAGAGCAAGCAGCAGCAGCAGCAACGCCAGTACAACACGTGTTGCTGCTTCTAGAGGCGCCACTGAATAACTTAAAAACTTAACCTTTGCCCAGATTTGTGCATTTGAAGGACATTTAGACGAAAGCTTTTATAGAGGGAGGCCGTGCCTCTATAGGGCTAGCCGGGCTAGAACTGAAGTATTATGCCCATTTCTCCGGGAGATAAGCGTGTGTGAATTTCGAGCGTGCATTTTCTCGCGCACAGCTGCCAAGGAAATGACGTAGGCCGGCGATACAAGGCTTCCAGAGCAGCGTTCAGTGAAACAACCGCGACTGGAATCGCTGGAAGACTCGGGAGTTGGTTTCACCTCTCTTAAGATCACGCGGACTTGGAAATTGCAGCACGCATTGCACCACCTGCCCCGCTGGCCTTCTTCTTTTCGGCTACATCCGGCGGACAGATACGTGTGAGTTGCTATGCGGCGGCACCGTTGTAGCACATTCTGACAGGCTTTGAGAAGTCGGCGTGCCGGCATGCGGCGGTGACTCAGTGGGTGGTCCCGAAAACAAGCTTTCCGAGGAAGCGCACGAAACGGAGCACGGCAGTTCGAACATTTATAGCGTAAGAAAAAGCCCGGATGCGGCCGGCGGCTTTGTCGTTGGCCTGACTCTTTATTTTCGCACACACGTGGCATGGTGCACTACCGCTGGGCGGGGCCCTGAATTTTTCTCCTATATGCCTTCTAAAATCGCTGTCTAAGGAGTGACTTCAATGTCAAGTCTGCCCACCTTCAGCTACATAACATTGTTAAAATTCGGGCTTGGTTAGATAGGAATACCACATCTAAATTGGTCCATGCATTTGTGACATACCGTCTAGACTTCTGTAACTCACTTCTTGCTGGTCTAGCGGCCTGTGCAGTCCGGCGCTTACAGCTGATGCAAGACTTTGCTCCTAGGCTTGTCTGTCGCGAGCCTCACAGTTTCCACATCTCATCACTTTTCGCCGACTTGCACTGGCTCCCCGTCAAGTAACGAATCGATTTCAATATTTCGTCACTCACTTTTAGGTCCCTTCATTCTTTGGCTCTAGCCTATAGGAAATACTTTCTGACTATAGCTGTGACTCTAACCATCTTAAAATTCTTTGGAGACCTAATTTTAGCTCGTCTGCTCCTATTGACTGACGGTAACTTCCGACTGACCTCTCGAAATCCCCTGACTTCTTATCCTTCAAAAAGAGACCAAACCGCATCAGCTCTTCCACAAAATGTGCTGGGTCCGCGAGAAGTGAGTCGTTTTGTGCTTATGAGTGCTGGCAACATGAATCTTACTTTTGAGCAGTTGACGCGCTTCCCTTACAGCATATCTAAAGTGCCGAGAAAGAGATCTGCTGCAGTTCTCGTAGGGTACTTTAAGCATTTTATTATTACTAAGGTTATTGCATGTTATATATGGGGTTCCTTTGAGTTACAACTTATGCAATCTCGAATTATATCTAGGGCTTTGTTAATCTGGACGATGAAGCATTCAAATCTTTCACTGCCCCTACATAAGCTAAGGCCTTCTTCTGAGGCAAACATAACAAGAGGAACTCAAGAAACCGACATCCGGTAGGTGTCCATGTTCGGCTTCCCCGCCTCGCTGGCCTCTAACATAAATTACCCTCAAGCACTTTCAGACATCTTCTTTGCCGCTGCAGTTGTTGATTAATTGTCTCCATGTCCATTACCGACTGCCGCCACATCAACTTGCTCGGCTTCAACGCATATTCTCAGCCCTTTGACGCACACAGACGCACACGCACACAGGCGCACACGCACACAGGCGCACACGCACACAGGCGCACACGCACACAGGCGCACACGCACACAGGCGCACACGCACACAGGCGCACACGCACACAGGCGCACACGCACACAGGCGCACACGCACACAGGCGCACACGCACACAGGCGCACACGCACACAGGCGCACACGCACACAGGCGCACACGCACACAGGCGCACACGCACACAGGCGCACACGCACACGCACACGCACACGCACACGCACACGCACACGCACACGCACACGCACACGCACACGCACACGCACACGCACACAGGCGCACACGCACATATAGATATATATAAATGAATTTTATATAGATAATTAATTTTATAACGCCCTAAGAGAACTTAAACTCTATTTCGGTGCTTCACATATGCTACGAGACTCAATCCCACGACCTCGGCTATCAAATACATTCATTTTGACCTTGATTGGGGCGTGCACCTTGACCGCTGGGCCAAGCCAGCTCGTTCAGACGTTCAGGTCATCTTCATTTAACTTTCCATTAGACAGGCGAACGTATTTACCTTTAGCCCAATCTCAATGGGTACCTGAAACGACTTTGACAGCAGATACGCGACTAGAGCTCACAGCCTATGGTTAGGCTGATTCAGCAACTTCTTTTATATAGCGGCACAAGAGCCTTAACGGCTATAAAAATAAATAAATCCTAGTTGATTAAACAGCCTCTTTTGTATAGCGACAGAAGAGCCTTTACGGCTATCACCACCGCTTGCAGTGGCGATAAAGGATTGCCCCACCGCAGGAATCGAAACCACGACCTCGGGACCGAGGCCGTGAAAGCAACCGCCTTACCTAATGTGCTATCACGGCTCCAATCACATCCGCTTGCAGTGGTCAATACAGGATTGACCACTGCAAGACTGTAATCCACGAACCTGGTCGTGGACGAGCGAGCACCTTGCCCATGGGCTAAGACCTACTTGCAGCTTTTCGAAACTCCGCTGGCAATAACGCTACTGCGAATCGGTGAACGGAATCAAATTCCTTTGCCTTTTTTTGGAAGCGAACTTAGTGAACGCCCTGTGGCCGTAGTTGGTTGAACATGCAGGGATACATGAGATCACGGCAGTGCCTGTATAAGCTTCAAATCTTCTTAGCATAATCTTGGAAGTTGAATGTCAGCATAATCGAAAACAAGATGCTCACCTAGTCGGTACAAATACTGAATTGAATCTTCAAAATGCAGACCCTTCCAGATGTCCCTGCAGTCCCTGCATCATCATACGGCATGAGTACGCTACGTAGCTACACCATTACACTGAACGAATGACCGCTACAAGGGGCGCCCAGTGAAGATTGCCAACAGCTCGTAGGACTCGTAGGGCAGACACCATCACCAGCCAGGTAGCCGACGATAAGCCAAGCAGCGAGACCACCATCAGAGAAGCATTCCATTACATCGGAATAGTGTCCACTAGCAGTCTGGAAGCAATTTACAGCAGTCACATGCAGGGCAACGGTAATAGCTTTCGCAGAAAGAGCTCGCGTCATTATCTAGCCAGTCCTATGCTCCCACACATTATCGTACGCTCTTTCTTGCGGAGTCGTATATCGGATTTCCCGATTTTATCACGCGGAGACTCAGTCACGGTCAGCGTGTTTAATACGTTGGTAGCTACCAAATCATTTCGGCATATTTTAGATTACCCCTAATAGGTCCATTCCTATTGCCGTTTTCAGCTCACCCTAGTTTCTGCTGCTTAGAAATCTGACTGTCACTCTTACCAATGCACCGATAAAATCCAGTTCAGTTCAGTTCCAGGTTCAATGCTGCCAATCATCCTCCGTCGAGCAATGGAATATCGGTTCGGTGAGGACGTACAGTCGAGGATGCACTTTTCTCCTCCCTCATTGCCGGGCTAGACCTGGTGTCAAAGTGCGTAACAGTGGGCGTTTTATAAATACGACACAAATCGCGAGGACTTTGTCGGATACACTTTCACCCAGCCAATCTTTGTTTCTGCGAATTCTCCGAATGTGTCCCGTGAAGCCTGAGACATTGAGTGCCTGCGCATTCTCCGAATGTGTCCTGTGAAGCCTGAGACACCGAGTGCCTGTGAATTCTCTGAATGTGTCATGTGAAGCCTGAGACACTGAGTGCCTGCGAATTCTCCGAATGTGTCCTGTGAAGCCTGAGACATTAAGTGCCTGCACATTCTCTGAATGTGTCCCGTGAAGCCTGAGACACTGAGTGCATGCGCATTCTCCGAATGTGTCCTGTGAAACCTGAGACATGGCACTGTGCGCTACTGAGAATGCCTGCGCCCTTCGTGCTGAGATGAACCGCACGAGACGCATACTCGAAATATGGGCCGAAAATTAGCTACGCAAACGCTCGGACAGAAAATGTAGCAACTAAGTGCCACCAACGAGTCTCTTTCGTTGACTGTTTAGAAAGCGTCGCAAGGCTTTCAGTGTCAAGGCCTTTGATTTGAGCAGTCTCTATACAAATCAATCTTACGATAAAAGCCCCTGGATCACAGTAGATCAAGCCACTCCAAAAGGAGAGCCCGAATTAAGGAGACTTTCTTGTACAACCCCCATAACCAACTCAGTTCATCCCTGAAGTGCTGCTGACCTGTGACATGGAAACCTATCGCTTCACTTCTCTAATCTTAATCCGCTATAGACCGAATTCACATTCAGCCTTAGTAAGCCCCTTTACTATTGGAGGTTTTATTGTGTCTGTCATGATATGAGCCCCAGTAAGTTTTCTTAAGATATTCCCCAACTTCATTTTTCGTTGCATGCTTCAAAGATTCACTGTTACACGCCTCAGATATCCTTTTGAGGCACCATAAAGATCTTTAGTGAACTGAGATCAATTCTCGCCTTTTCGCTTCCTAATCTTACGGCAAGCCCCATCTATTAATAGCTTCATAATCTGAGCTTTTGAATAATTAATGATAGTCATTAATTCATTTTTTAATTCCAAAAACGCTCACCGAAAGCCTCATTTAAATGGACTTCAGCTGTTTACGCAATTTCCCCTCTCTCACTTGCCTTCACTGAAATTCGGAACCGATTGTTGGCTTCCGCACTCGGCCATTAAGTTCCAAGCAAGCAGCGTACTCTGGGAAAGTTGGTCCTTCGCGAAGCAAGCTTCCGCGTGTTTGGTGCAAGTCTCTGGCTCGCTAGAAAATTGAGATTCTCCCATTGATCTGTCTAGCTTATCTCAAGAAATTGAATCTGAACGACCCTCCTCATCATCACGTTCATCAGAAGACGCGTTTTGTGATACGACCGTCGATACAGCTAGGCCGATTCTCCATTCACTTGATTCACATATGCTGCGTGAGTTCGCTAGCTTCCCCTGAAAACCATCGTTTGAACCTATTGGCGGGGCCCGAGTCCCGGCATTCCGAGGCCCCAATGCTCAAAGGGAATTACTCGACTACTGTATAGAAAATAGTCAAAATCGTAGGTAAACCAGAAAAAACCTCACCTTCAGTAATACCTGTCCTATTACAAACGGAGGACACCAACGCAGCTTCCCCATCCGCTCACGGCGCCGTACGCGGAGTTGGTAAAGAAAAAACTGGCGGTTGGTGTCAAAACGCCCAAGACGAAGCCATAGAGATTTTGTGAGACCCGGGTCTCCGCCAATAGGCTCCTTCGTCCCATGGGTGGTCATGCAACGCATCGTGCGAATCTGCCGCCCGCAATTGAAGGCCCAAGAAAGCTTTGAAAATGCAGTCACACCATTATTAATGAGACGAAGCTCATCAGCATGAGTTATCTTCACTGGAGGTTTTCTTAGGGAACAGGCTCCAAGTGGCTTTGTTCTTTATTTTTGAAGGTTCTTGATGACCTATTTTCCCTTTATCGATCTGCGAGTGTTTTCGCTCAGTCTCTGGTGCTGCAGCTTGCATGCGGAACCAGAGGAACCACATTTTAACCAAAGCATCCACTGGATTCGGACAGAACAAGGATCGAGGAGGTTCAACTGGGGCCCCTAAAGCTGCCTAGTCGGGCTCGGCGGCATCTGCGAATTAATTTTTGCGGGCTAGTCGTAAGTGGGTAATAAGGACGAAAAAGATTTCGCCCGATTTCCTTCCAGTTGGTAATTCTAACCGAGAGGGGTTGCTTAAGACACCTCCAGGGAGCGAATCGGTGGAGGCCGGGGAGCTGGCACCAATTAGTTCTAACCACCCGAGTCTGAGAACCAGACTCGGGCGGACGGGTGCACTTTCAGAATCTTGCGTTCGAAGATGGTAAAGTGCCCACTGAAATGTAAGCACACTGACGGAGAAGCTCTCGCTCGTCCGAGGCAGCGAACAACGAAGCAACAACGTCAGCAGAGCTGGGCGCCAGCGAAATAAGATGCTTCAGCTCTCGGCAACACCCAACGAGCCCCAGATGATGTCGTGGCACCGTTATGCCGTCTGCGGAGGCAAGTGGAGCACGAGCAGCACAGCGCAGTCTGGACGAAGAGGACGTGACGCAGTGAATGGATGCTCGCATCGATGCTTCCGTTTTGATGCATCGCAATAGTTCTCTGCAATCATTCAAAGGTAAACACGATTTCCTACACGCAAGATTCAATCGAAGGCTCTGCTTTCAATCTGCACTGAAGAACAATTGCGATCGAAGCTTTCATGTCCGAAAAAAAACTTCGCGAAGGCGGCGAGGCAAGACAGAACTCGGCTCGGCCGTCCGTGGAGCGCGTAATCTTCGTCCCCGGCCCAGAGGTCAGTTATGTAATATAGCGCCAGAGTTCCTCGCTGCCTTGTCATATGAAAGAAAGAATGATAAAAGCAATCGGCGGATAAAGGGCTAGGCCAAAACTAATGAATATTATAAATTCCGCTTTTCTATGTTGAAGTATGAATACCATAACATTTACGATGCGTGACGCAAAAAGCCACCAACAAGCACCGTATGAGACTTGACATTCAGCTCGCACCGCACCATGAGCTAAAAGAATGAAGTGGGCTTTTCAGTGACGTCACGCCCCCCCCCCCGTGCGGCAGTCAGGCGTACGTGGGCAAAATAGGAAAGAAAGAAATACGTATACAAAATAGTATCGGTCTGGCTAACGAGGCTCTGGTCTGGTTCGAACAGTACAGGTCCGATCCGTGACCAATCCGCGTCATGTGGCGGTCAGGTCTCATCCGCCAGACCTATCGCCTCTCGAATTCAACAAGGATCTGCTATCGGTCAGTTATTGCTGTTCTTCACTTATACGGCGTCTCTGGAGAGGGTAATTCAGGCCCGCGGTATCAGCTATCACTTCGATGCCCACGTGCAGTCAGCGCTTATCATTAAGGCTCTTAGAATGAGCTGATTCGGTGATTGATAAGCTTCGAACTTGCCTTGTATATATTAAGGTTCTGGCGATCGGCCAATTTCCTTGAAATCAAGTGCTGATCACCTCCAGCCTACGCTCATATAAAACTCGCTTGCCCTGATATAACGAACTATTGCCAAAGAAACAGCAACGGTTCCTGGTTGATGAATTCGACTGGAGCAAAATTCTTATTCTGATCCACAAGGTCCGAGGCCACTTGGATTCCCCTTAATACCGAGCTGAAGTGCTTCACCAGTTTGTGCCCTTCTCGTGCCTTCAGGTTTTCTATGGACACAAAACCGCCTCATCAAGCTGTCGCTTAAAGAAGGATGGTAGCAACCGAGAATTAACTTAGAGGTTCATACATTTTGGAACTCATGTCCGCAGTTCGTGTGAAATCCTTATCTTCTCTCCTGCTGCTGGTGTTGCAGCCCTCCAGCCATTGTGCGTGGCCATTTCCAAGCGAGTCTCAGTTCCTAGCGACAGTTCATCTGAATCAGCAACTTAAACGCGGCTGAAATTAGCCTGACCTCGAGAAGGTCTGCCATGAGTAACGGCTCCTGAAATAGGATGGCAAAATAGCACACGTACTTGATACAGTATGGCCATTTTTGATACTACTCAGCACTTACTACAATCTGTTCTGGCGAGCATGCAATTGAATACACAATCAGTAATTGATATTAATCCTAAGGTATCGGTGATTATGACTATTGTCGGGCTTTTTGTAGCTTTCTGGTCAGCAAGATAAATAAAGCCAGAAAATGCCACTCCATTCCCTCCATAGGATTCCTCACCCACAGTTCCTTGCTGTTCCTTAATTTCCGCTTTTAAAGCCGCCAATAATGACCTTATCCCGCAGTCAACCTCCCAGTGTAATACAACAACTAGCCGATCCCTTAACTGCCGTTCTCCCATTGAGATATATATATATATACATGTGACTTGACGACATTTTGTAACTAACGTAATAAATTGCAACAGTGAAAAAGGCTGCTATATTAATAACAACACACTTTATAAAGCACCCTCAGAGAACTCAACCTCTTTCTAGGCGCTTTACATTTGCTGCAAAGGAAACACGATCAAATGGTAAGTGGCATCATGCTTGACAAACAACAAGAATAATAATAATAATAACGCACTTGATAAAGCGCAATAACATGGTTAGGGGTGACATGCACAGGGTCACCATGCAAATATGGCTAGTGGCAGCATGCACAGTGTCAGCACACATAAGCACATAAAGGACGAATCGCGGGGACCCACTAAATGCTGTCATAAATAGGTGAGTTTAAATTTCTTTTTAAATGTGGTCAAGCCAGGGGATGTCGTGATGCAAGTCGGGAGTGAGTTCCAGGCTTTGGGAGCACACGAACTAAATGCACGGTCTCTAAAGGATTTTAGGGTCGTACGAGGTATAGGTAAACAGTTAGTTTCCGAAAAGCGGGTGATACGATGCTTGGCCTGGTGGGGGAGTAGATCTGAGAGATAGGCTGGAGCAAAAGAATGAAGGGACCTAAAAGTGAGCGATAGAGCATTGAAGTCGATCCGTAGCTTGACTGGGAGCCAGTGCTATCAGGCTACTCATTAAACAAAAGTAATCAACAGATCAGGAAAACTTCAGAAACTTCCGCCTAGTCTTCCGAGCTGCCGTTCTTAACGCTGATTACGAAAACAAGAAGTGTTGCACATACCAAGAACTTTTACATAAAAGCTTCAAATCATGCAAGTAACATCCAGTCAGATTTTAGACATATCAGTCCGAGGAGCGAGTGACTGTTTCAGGAATTCCGAGTTAGGTAGAGCCTCTCTGAAATTTCTAATGGATCTATTAGTAGCGTTTAATTCATTTGATCACCGGGTCATTTTTGAGCGCAAATTACGTGACCGAAGCATCGAAGCGTCTGAAATGTAACGCTTTAGGTCATATCTCAGTGAGAGATTGTAGAGCTTCGGTATCAACGGGCAATAGACATCCCGAGTGCCTTTAAAAAATGAGGGCTACTCCCTTTTCACTATGTACTGCTGACATTCTTTTTTGAATGGTAGCCAGTTCTATCGCATTGAATGGCGATACAACCAAACGGAGAGTGTTTTTGAAAAACCAATAGATTCGCTGTTATGGAAAAACCCAACACTCAAAATGGGTACTCCACCGTATCGCCTTCGGCGTGTGCATGTAATCCGGGTGTCCTGTTACAAGGTGACAG
>WPIO01000038.1:352500-400000 GCA_009760855.2 Cristatella mucedo | reverse complement strand
CGTCGAGGACGCCGGGTCAGGGCAGTCGTGTACTGGCCCGCGGCGGCGCCCGTGTGAATAAACGTGTTTGAGCTCGCCTTAGTGTTCCGCGTGGTATCACGTACCTGCCGCTTGGAGAATGGCAAACTGCAAGCTATTTCGGAAGAAGCGGCAGAGCGGCACGCGCTAGATGATTCTGGAATACTGCCACGTCAGGGACGACAGCGGAAGCTGGCTGCTCGACTCGGAGCCGAGGCTTAAAGAAAGGGGCTCCGATCCAGCTTTGTGGCACATGTGCGTCTTTGTGTTCCTGGAAGGCGGTGCATTAAAGTTCGCTGCGAGCCTTCCTGACTCGGTGCAAGAGGACTACACCCAGCTGCGCGAAACACTCGCGAAGGTGCTTGCAAGCCCTGAAGGTGAAGAGAGGCTTCGGCGGTCGGACTTGCAGAGGGCCAGGAAAGCGGAGGCGATAGCGCAGAAGCGGCTGGAGGTAGAGGCCGGTAAAGCGCGGCTGCTGCGCTCGGATACGATACACACTGGTCGGACTGAGGAGGGTGACAGGAGCAACCGGAAGCGGCAGCAGCAATCGCCAACGAAGTGCCGGCCGACGAAGGCAGAGCTCGAAGAGACATCGGTGGAGCCCGAAGAGACGGCAGTGGAGCTCGCAGATGTGAGGTAGAGCCCGCAGAGACGGCGTCCACGAGCGAGGCAAAGGCATCCGGTAGCGAGACGGCAGCATCCGGCAGAGCGACGGCAGCGTCAGGCAGAGGGTCGGCTGCGTCTGACAGAGAGGTTGTCTACCAGAGAGGAGGCTGTGTCTACCAGAGAGACGGCTGCGTCTGCCAGAGAGGAGGCCGTGTCTTCCATAGAGGAGCCTCTATCTGCCAGAGAGGTTGCGGCTGCCGGGGAAGCACTGGTAGAGAGCGAGACAGTGCCGGTGGCCAGCGAGTCGGCGCTAATGGTCTCTGAGGTGACTGCGGCATGGAGCGAAGCATTAGCTGCGTGAAGCGCTCGCTAAGGAGGCGGGCGAGACGCTCGCCGAGAGGGCACACGAGATTCTTGCCGAGCGGTCGGAGGCGAAGACCGAGAAGTGGCAGCAACAGGTGGTGGCCCACAGTGTGGTAGCCTCGGTTTCCGAACTGCTGGTGGCGGAGACGCACGAGGGGCCAGCAATGGACGTGAGCGAGACGCCCGTGGAGGAGGCGCGACAGGTGCACGCCGAGAGACCGGTGGCAACGGCGAAGGATTGGCCGACTGAGCGGCTAGAGGCAGCCGTACAGGAGCCGAGGCTCGAGGCATCTGCCTCACTGGCGACGCTCGAGGTGACATCGGTTGCAGTCCAGAATACAGCGGCCGGCGTTCGCGCGGATGCACGGAAGCCCGTTCGGTAGTGGCAAAGACTGGTACCGCATTGGAGACTGGTGGCGCGGTGGAAGGATGTATGTCTAGGCGATGCTGCAACGCTTGTGCCGTGCATAGCCGGCAGGTTAGCAAGGACCGTGCTCAAGGCTTCGCACAGCAATATTGCTATTGAATTCAATGTTTTGATATTCAACAATAAATATATTGCAATATTTAATTGAAAAATACGGTATATTGCAATATTCCATGCCACCAGTGCAATATATTGCACATCTTACACACATCACATATTGCAACACACAGCGTCTCTAGTTTTACCTTTTTTGCTTTTCATATTCTTCTCCGTTCTTTTCTTTATCAACAGCTGATCATCTCTGATGAGTCATTTACATTTACTATCAAGGCGACCAGATCAAACTCCACTAACTTGTTTTGATTCAGAAAAAGCAGCGCCTCCGAGATTCTGGGTTGCAAACTTACGACGTTGAGGACAGGACACTCGCTTTGCTACGGAGAAAAGTCTCTCCACCTCACATGATGCTGGAAGCAAGAAGCGCGTGTGGATTACTTCCTGCATGCTTTCTTCTCTTCAACACGCTGTCGCTTGAGTGCTCGCATAGCAAAAGAGAATTGAGCATCATCATCTAGAGCTTCTTCCGAGTCCTGAGCTGCAGGTAGCAACAATTCTTCAATAGCTCGTTCTTCATTAATTGTAAGAGTGCTCTCCTTAATTGCTTGTATCTTGACGATGGCAGTTTTCAAATCTTTGCCGCGGATGATATCTGCATTTTTTTCAAGATAGTAGTCGAAGGCAAACTCTGGATACGAGTCAATGATCGATCGGAATAAAATATCCGATTCTTTCAAGGACATGTCTTGTCGCTGCAGCGCTATCGTAGCAGATTTGAAATCGGCCAATACTTGCTTGCGATTCGGAATATTTCTTTCTGCCCAGCTTAGGGAACAAGGTCAATTATTTCATCGTCTGCCTCATCAAGATTTGGAAGGAGTCTTTCGAAGCGCTGAAACATATCTAGAACGCCTGTCCAGCGGATGACGTTGCGCTTGACTGGGCGCAGGGATGTCATCAGGCAAAATCGACCTGACTGTTTGAGGGCTGCACAGTTGACTCGGCATAAAAGAATATCGGATACAGAAATACTCCGTTTATAAGAATGGCAGCTCTGCGTCCCAGATTTTTATATAATATTAGTCTTACTTCTAATACGAGATTACTCCGCATGTAATAATGCCTATTTGCCGGCCCGAGCGTATTCTTGTAAGCGGAGTCAACTGTATTTGTATTGACATGACTGTGGATATGACAGTGAATCCATCTATACCTGACTCCGATAAAGCTGCCGATAGCCTCTGGATAGAACCCTGTTGACCGCGGGCAGCAGCAGCAGTAGGGCTAGCCTTGTATCATTGTCGCATGTATAGGCTAGATTGTGACATTCCTGTGACACACACTAGACCGCAGACTTTGGCGACGACTTTCATAACTCGAGTGCCCTGCACTACACATTCCGATGTCGTTCTTGCAATGCCTGACTGTCTCGCATGCCAGCCGTCGGAACGTAGCCGAGGAATAGCCGGCGAGCGCAAGAGGATCACGTGACTGAGGGTTACTCCGTCCTCGAGGTTTATAGACGTTCGATGTTATGGTTGCATTGTACACATTAAAACAAAGAGTATATGGAAGAGAGAGAGAAAGTAAGAGCAGTCGAGAGACAGCGAGAGAGAGCGAGAGAGAGAGCGAGCGAGGGAGAGAGAGAGAGTGAGAGAAAGAGAGAGAGAGAGAGAAAGAGAGAGAGAGAAAGAGAGAGAGAGAGAGAGAGAGAGAGAGAGAGAGAGAGAGAGAGAGAGAGAGAGAGAGAGAGAGAGAATAAGAATGGGAAAAATATGGATGTGCACAGGGACGGGCATACAGTGCATAGAAATACAGACACACGTTTACATGCACACACACACACACACACACGCTTGCGCACGCGCGCGCGCATACATGCACACACACACACACACACACACACACACACACACACACACACACACACACACACACGCTTGCGCACACACACACATGTGTGTGCGAGTGCGTGTGCATGTGCATGTGCATGTGTGTGCCTGCTTCCACATATAGATAATATAGATAGACAGAGGGAAAGACAGTAAAGGAGGGAGTGCGGAGGAAGACAGACCAGACAGACAAAGAAAATACAAGACGATTCGATAAAGTAGAGTAAACAAGCTGCTTGGCTAAGCAGTCATGGCATCATTAGCTCGCTGCCCAGCTCCACAGCATGCAGCCGAGGCCGTGCTCCAGGCATGGCCTCCGGCGTATGCTCGGCCGTTTACAATTTAATGCCAATCGCGGAAAGTCGGTCAACAAGAGCCAACAGAGCACAGGATTTCGCCTTTGGCGAGAGCTTGCAGTGAATTCTAGACGGCAGCCAGAGTGGCAAGCGATGCCCGTTACCGGCTGCAGCCCTCTGCTGCACCTGCACAAGCAGTCCTCGGGCAGGTTGACTCGCTGTTCTCGATCGGCATCGGCCGGCTGCTCTGCCTACTCCCTTCAGACCGAGAACCCTTTGCCCACAGCAGCCTTGAACCCCGGCCGAAGCTGCTGAAGCCTCTCTAAAAATAGCTCGAATGAACAGCGTGTAGCTCAACTGAAGATTAATTTAGCACTACAATGCGCCTGGCCTGAAGCGGATGTCCGTTAAAGGGCCACGTGCGATGTAGACCTCTATTAAAACCATCCTGTTTATATTAGAGAACAGGCATGTTGTGAAAACTACTCTTTTGATTGAATAAGTGACTGTTGTCTGGGAAAAATGCAAAGTCATGATGACTGAATTCTCATTCGTCGCGAGAAAAAGCAGCTGAGGACAATCTTCACGATAGTAGCAATCCTTGAGACAAGTATTGCTTGAGAATTTCTTTTGAAAGTCAGCTAAAGGAAGTTAAGTAAGATATTTATTGTCGCATGTAGTAAGACATTAATATTGCGTAGGTGTTATAATATTTAAATTGTTCCGTATGATTGTGATGTGTACGCCACGGCTCAAGTGTTCTTAGAGAATAAATGACTTATGAAAAATGTATCGACTGAAATCTCAGAAGAGATTCGTCATCAGCTGAGACTTGAAGGGCAGAAGGTCATTGTAGGTAGTAACCATAACCGGGAGCGAGTTCCAGACTTTTAATGCTCTTGAGCTGAAGGCTCAGTTTCCAAAAGATTTCAATTTAGTGCTAGCGACGGTGAGATGGCGAGATTCTGAAGATCTGTTGATGCGAGACCACACCGAAGAAGCAAAAAAGTTGGATGGATAAACTGGGCAAGAGAGGAAAATTTGAAATCGGTTTTATGCTTTATTGTGAGCCGGTGAAGCTCAGACAGAAGTGGCATGATGTGGCAGCTACGCCGGCTGATGACAGACAAACTGAGCTGCCGAGTTCTTCAACAGCTAAGGACAATTAAAGGCACCGAACAGGAGTCCTGAATGAAAATAATTACAATAATCGAGATGCGACGTCACGGACGCCTGAACTAGTGTGGCCATCTCTCGCTTATAAAATGAGACAGTTAACAATTTCAATTGAAAACCACTCCAAGGGAACCAAAGCTCTATGTGGGCAATTTACAATTTTTATACAAGAGAAACAACGACCAAGATTTACTATAGATTTACTAGTGAGGCATCACGCATACATAAAAATGCCGAAGCGCACAAGAGAGGACATCCGAGGCCGCTGGTTTTTAGGGTGCCTGGTCATAAAACGCGATGAATCACGAGCAGGTGAGTGTGCAAAAAAAGACGAGTTCACCGAGGCTATCGAAAAGCTGAGCGGCAGAGAATCGTGTTTTTAATGAGAGTTAAAGGAAGAAAGGTCGATGGAAGCGGTGACAGAACCCAGAAGCGAGTACAACTGCACGGCTTCAGAAGGCAGGCTCCGAAAGTCTGATGCTCGTTTCTGGCTTCTGTCACCACTTCCATTGACTTTGCTTCCTTTAAGTCTCAGCTAGAGACATAATCCTTTTCTGCTCAGCCTGACTCAGTAGACAAAGTAGCTCAATAAGCGGAGAAATGAGAAACGATAAGTAAGGAAGAAACGTGTAAAAACAACCTTTATACTGCATCTGTGTGACGACGAGTATGCTTCATTTCATGGGACCACAAGGTAAATTGCAGGAACTGATACAATTCGGATGCTGGTAAGTGAGTGAGTGAGAGCGAATGATGGATTTCATACCACGATCTTGGAATCAAGCCCTGAGGCTGGTAATGATTTATTTCGCTGCAAGCAGGATGATTGCAGCTAAAACTCCCGCATATAGCTTTATAAATGAGGCTTTTGATACAGCTAACCTTTGTTTATTTACCTACTTATGCAAGAAGCCGTGACAGAAATGCACAGAAATAGAAGCACTTGTCTCAAGGCTGAGGCCCTTTGGGTCTGCCTCGAACCAACCTTAAATCCTTTGGAGACTGCGCTCTTAGTTCGAATACTCCAAAAGCCTGGAACTGACTCTCTATCAACATCACGAAATCTCTTTACTTGATGCAATTTAAAAATATGGTGAAAACACACCTGCTCCTCACAGCATTTGCTGGCTTGCTGTGAATTTTCCTTCGTGTGCTTATGCGTGCTAATGTTGTGCATATTACCACTAAACAGTTTGACATGCTTTCATTAACATGCTTTTATTATTATTATTGTTAATCTCCACAGAGTAGTTCAGAAAGCGAGACAGGATAGAGAAGAGAGAGCAAGTGAGAGAAAGAGAGATCAAGAGAGAAAGGAAGAAAAAGAGAAAGAAGTGAATTAATTACCAGGCACGGTTGTGCGTGTTCAGTAATTTTAGGAATTAGTCACAGAGTTTTAGCTGTCGGCAAATTATATTTTTCTAGGGCCGAGTATGCTAAGAAATATAGAGTGCATACGTTTTCTTACAATGATATCCGTGAAAAACAGGTTGCATCTACTGTTTTGCATCACGTTAATAGTCTATATTTTCAGAACGTTGTTCGAGGCTGCAGATATTGTTCATTCTTCTAGCTACAGATGCACATGTATCCTAATTTTCCTTGCAATTTGCTTTTGACTATAAACTTACAAAGCTTAATCCTAGACTGCAGCGTTATACATTGTTCTTTCAAGTCAAAATTATGCTCCAATTATCCTTTGGTACTATTAATACTATTTTTGAGGTACAGATATAATGTCAAGAATTTCCGAGGCATCGGATTCCAAGTATGTAGAAAGATGGAACGAAAAAAAGGCTCTGAAAATGAATTTAATAGGGCCGACGTGTACGCAGCTCAGGTGAATATTTGGTTTCGCCGCCATCCGCCAAGATAGCTGAAGCCAATATTGTGTTTCAGCGGATCTCTCGTACAGTATCGAATAAGCCACAGTTGAAACAGCGATTGTAACTTTGAGGCTAAGCGTACGCATAACTAAACGTAAAAGATTATGATAGGCAGGTAAGATCTAATGAGCCTTGTCAAATTATGTCTTTAAAGCATTCTTTTACTGGTGGAGTCATCATATGATCATATAGCGGACGACTTCTACTTCGCTTAGCGGCTGTGATAAGGATGCTTCGTAAATGACTTAGCAATTAGCAGCAGTACGCAAGGTCAGTGCCGCAAAATCCACTGCAGTTGCGAGATGTGTACGAAGACTTGGCATCTGGCGGATGATGGCGTAGGCTGCACATGGCTTCTTTCTTTTCGGTAATTGCATGCTTCCGCTAAGCGAGCAGCGCTGCGAAGGGAGCTTGGCTCGACGTCATCTAGGCAGGCATGCTGGTCACCGTGACTAGCCAATAATAATTATAACAATAATAATATACTTGATAAAGCGCCCTCAGAGAACTTAATCTCTCTCTCTAGGCGCTTTACATTTGCTGCAAAGGGAAATGCAATTTGACGGTAAGTAAAATCATGCTTGAAAAACAAACAAAATGAATAACATGGTTAGGGGTGACATACACAGGGTCAGCATGCAAATCTGTCGTTAAGACCCAACTGCCACTTGCCCAAGGCCAACGGTGGATGATGACATACAAGGTCTGCCAAATACCCATTTACCTCTTCGATTACGCAACCGGAAGTTATCGTGGCTGATGGTGGGACGAGGCATGATAAAACAGTTAAAGGTAACATCCAGATGTCAAGAAAGCATAATTTTGTTGGAGGTAATTGCAGAGTATAAACAGGCAAATATGGTCAGTGTCAGCACGCATGAGCACTTAAAGGACAAATCACAAGGACCCACCAAATGATGTCAAAAGCATGTGCGTTTATAGCTTGTTTTTTAATATCAAGTCAAGGGATGTCGTGACGTCAGTCGAGAGAGATAGAGAGAGAGAGAGAGAGAGAGAGAGAGAGAGAGAGAGAGAGAGAGAGAGAGAGAGAGAGAGAGAGAGAGAGAGAGAGAGAGAGTTCTAGGCTTTGGGAGCATGCGAGCTAAAGGCACGATCTCCAAAAGATTTGAGATTCGTCCGAGGTATAGCTAAGCGATTTGAGTAAGAAAAATGGTCGTTACGATACCTACCTAGCCTGGCGGGGAGTGTTTTGATAGGTAGGCGGGAGCCAGAGAAGAGAGTGACCTAAAAGTGAGTGACAGAACCTCGAAGTCGATACGCTTCTTGAAAACAACGAGATGCTAGAACTTCATTTCCCGAAGAACTTAAAAGAAAGGCTGTTCAAAGGCTTGGAGCCAGGGTATTTCAGCAGCTCAAGTTCTCTTGACCCTTGACTCTGCTGCTGCTGCTGCCATCTTTGCTCTCACCAAAGCTGAGCTTCTGACGCTTCTTCCTACTGGACCGGCTGAGTTGGCGCATTGATTTGAAAGCTGCAAGATTTTCTGCGTCGCGTGACTTTTGCACTTTCGCCGCTGTGTTCCTCTGTGTTCGCAGTTTCATTAAATGGCTGCGAATATTTCGCGAACTTCACATGCGCAGCCAGTGCGTTTTCCTTGAAGGGTTATCAATAAAAATCCCGAAGAAAAGAAACAGAGAGGAGAAAGCATTCTCGTGTGCAGAGACGACGGGCCGGAGAGACGCCGGGAGTGGCTGCTGAAAAAGCAGCGTCCGTCAGTCACGCCAGCGGACTGACGGAGGCCGGAGAAACTGAGAACGAAGCGAAAGCGCGGCGAGAGTACGCGAGTCGGAAAGCATCGACGTCATAATCAACGGGCTGAAAGCTGGTGTATAATAATAATAATAATGCACTTGATAAAGCGCCCTCAGAGAACTTAATCTCTCTCTAGGCGCTTTACATTTGCTGCAAAGGGAAATGCGATCGAATGGTGAGTAATATCATGCTTGATAAACAAACAAAATGAATAATATGGTTAAAGGAGACATGCACAGGGTCAGCATGCAAATGTGGTTAGTGGCAGCATGCACAGTGTCACCACGCATAAGCACATCAAGGACGAATCACAGGGACCCACTAAATGCTGTCCTAAATAGGTGTGTTTTTAAGTTCCTTTTAAATTTGTGGTCAGGTCAGGGGATGTTCTGACGCAAGTCGGGAGGGAGTTCCAGTCTTTGGGAGCATATGAACTTAATGCACGGTCTCCAAGGAATTTGAGGTTTGTACGAGGTATTGGTAGACTGTTGGATTCCGAAAAGTGGGTGGTACGATGCTTGGCCTGGTGGGGGAGTAGATCTGAGAGATAGGCTGGAGCAAAAGAATGAAGGGACCTAAAAGTGAGCAAAAAAACCTTGAAGTCAATCCGTTGCTTGACTGGTAGCCAGTGCAGGTCGGCGAGAAGTAGTGTGATATGGCAGCTGCGACGCTCACGGCAGACAAGCCTAGCTGCGGAGTTTTGCACCAGCTGCAATCACCCGATCGCACGTGCCGGTAGGCCAGTAAGCAGTGAGTTGCAGAAGTCAAGACGGGATGTCACGAATGCATGGACCAACTTAGACGTGGTATCCTTATCTAAACAAGCTCGAATTTGAGCGATGTTATGAAGCTAAAAATAGGCAGATTTGACTGTGGAGCTGATATGGCGGTCTAACGAGAGGTCGCTTTTGAATATGACACCTAGATTTCGAACTGATTCAGCAGGAGATATGCTGGCAGAGCCAATTTTGAGCGTCAGCCCTTCAAATTTCCAAAATTCCAATTTTCCAATTTGAATCACGCTGGGTTTGCCCATAACTAGTAAGTTAGTTTTGTCATCGATTAGTTTTAGCAAATTTGCTGCCATATATGTGCAGATGTGTATTATGTGTGCGAAGTGCGAGAGCCCGAACTCGATGAGACGAACGCACTAGTATGGTGAGGCCGCTTCGGTGGAGCCGGTACGAGTTGAGGTTCATCCGACACCGAATCGAGACCGCATCATGAGCGTACGTTAAATAGGTATTTATTGCACCTTGCCACAAGCCCCAGCAGACCGCCAGGTTTTAAGGAACCTTAAAGCCAGGTCCCCGTCGCGCGTGTTCTCGCCTTCGCAAAACCCTAGCAATTATTATCATTTAAGATTTACGTAAAGCCTATTGATAGCAGCAACAATGGTGACACAAATGACAGTTTATTTGTATGACACTCAAAGAGAAATGGAATTAATCCCTATTCAGGTGCTGTTTAACTTCCTGCAATCAAATCAGTACCTGAGGATTAGTGACGTGGTAGGTATCGAGCATACGCAAGCAAACGCAAGTATTATGCTCAGGCTAACGCTCTAAAGTTAATCGCGCGTCTCTGCTTTGTGGTTATGACATTGCCTACAGCTGCTAATTAATAATAATAATAATAATAATAGTAAATTTATATAGCACCGTCTTAATCGACATAAACTCAATCTCTTTATAGTGACTTTAAATATGCTTAAAAGGAAGCATGATTGAATGGCTAGTAATAGCATGCTCGATTTCAGCAAGCACAGTGTGGTTAGTGGCGACATGCACAGGATTACTTACAGCATTACTGCTAGCGAGTATTGCTTTTCAGTCGTACGGCAACTCCCAAAGCAGAAAGACGCTTTAAAAATATAATTTAATTGGGCTCACGAGATCATACCTGCATATCATTCATTATCCTTTACGTCTAGCTATGCATACGCCTTGCCTCAAAATTGCGATCGCTGCTTCAACAGTGGCTTATTTGAGGCTGTACAAGAGATCCGCTGGAACACAAAATAGCGAACCTCTGCTATCTAGATGGATAGTGGAGGAACCAAATTTCTACTTGAGCTGTAGAGAAACCAAATATCATATTGGCCATATTTAATATTTTTTCAGGCCCATATTCTCATTTCCATCAATCTATATTTTTTAGTCCGCTGCTCCGGAAAATCTTGAAATTATATCTGTACTTCCTATAGCGCAGCAGTCTAGGATTCAGCTTTACAAATAATTTCAAAAGAATATTGCAAGGGAAAAAATTAGGACACAGGAGTGTCTGTGGCTAGAAGCATGGCGCATATCTGCAGCCTTGAACAAAGTTCTGAAAATGTAGATTAATAATGTGATTCAAAAATATAGATGCAACCTGTTTTTCACGGATAGCATTGTAAAAAAACCCATATACGCTATATTTCTAAACCGTCTTGACCCAATCAAAATATAATTCGCAAACAGCTAAAACTGTGTGGTTAATCAATGAAATTACCTAACATGCACAATCGTGCCTGGTCATCTTCTTTTTCACTTTTTCACACATCACTTATTTCTCCTTTTCTTTCTTTCGCTCTTTGTCTGCCTTTCTCTCATTCGCTCTCTCTTCTCTATCCTGTCTCGCTTTCTGAACTACTCTGTGGAGTTTAACAGTAATAATAATAAGACCATGTCAATGAAAGCTGGTCAAAATGGTTCATATTAATATGCACAACGTCAGCACGCATTAGCACACAAAAAACAATTCACACCCAACCAGCAAATGCTGTGAGAAGCAGGTGCGTTTTCAGTATTTTCTTAAAAATTTTATTAAGTCATGAGATGTCGTAACGCTAGTTGGGAGTCAGTTCTAATCTTTTGGAGCATTCGAACTAAGGGCACAGTCTCCAAAGGATTTAGTGGGTCCATGTGATTCGTCCTTTAAATTTTAATGCGTGCTGAGACTACGCATGTTGCCACTAACCATGATTGCATCCTGACCCTATGCATGTCACCCCTAACCATGCCATGATTGTTGTCATTGAACACGCTACCACTTACCATTCGGTCGTGCTTACTTTGCAACAAATTTTAAGTGCCTAGAAGGAGATTGTTCTCTGAGGGCGTTATATCAACTGTATTGTTGTTGTTAAATTATTATCTAGGGTTGGTACGAGGCACACACAAAGAACCTGAGCCTGGAGAAAGTGGTTCTATTCCTGTGCAAGTTTGTCACAGCTTCTTACTTGAGAAAGTAAACAAGCAAAGGTTAGCTGTTTCAAAAGCCTCATTTATTAATCTACAGGGGAGTTTAAGCTGCTATAACTCTGCTTGCAGCAAAACAATGGACTACCTGCTTCAAGGCTCGATTCCAAGATCGTGGTCATGAAATCCAATACTCGCTCCCACTCACTCACTTACCAGCATCCGAATTGTATCAGTTCCTGCAATTTACCTGGTGGTCCCACGAAGTGACGCATGCTCGTCGCCACACAGATGCAGTATAAAGGTTGTTTTTGCCATGTTTCTTCCTTACTTATCATTTCTCATCTCTCCGTTTATTGAGCTGCTTGGTCTACTGAGTCAGGCTGAGCAGAAAAGGATTATATCATTAGCTGAGTATTAAAGGAAACAAAGTCAATGGAATTGGTGACAGAGAAGCCAGAAACGAGCACCGGACTTTCGGAGCCTGCCTTCTGAACGCCGTGCAGTAGTACTCGCTTCTGGCTTCTGTCATAACGTCCATCGACTTGGTTTCCCTTAAGTCTCATTAAAAACACGATTCTCTGCCGCTCAGCTTTTCGATAGCCTCGGTGAACTCGTCTTTTTTTGCACACTCACCTGCTCGTGATTCATCGCGTTTTATGACCAGGCACCCTAAAAACCAGCGGCCTCGGATGTCCTCTCTTGTGCGCTTCGGCATTTTTATGTATGCGTGATGCCTCACTAGTAAATCTATAGTAAATCTTGGTCGTTGTTTCTCTTGTATAAAAATTGTAAATTGCCCACATAGAGCTTTGGTTCCCTTGGAGTGGTTTTCAATTGAAATTGTTAACTGTCTCATTTTATAAGCGAGAGATGGCCACACTAGTTCAGGCGTCCGTGACGTCGCATCTCGATTATTGTAATTATTTTCATTCAGGACTCCTGTTCGGTGCCTTTAATTGTCCTTAGCTGTTGAAGAACTCGGCAGCTCAGTTTGTCTGTCATCAGCCGGCGTAGCTGCCACATCATGCCACTTCTGTCTGAGCTTCACCGGCTCACAATAAAGCATCGAACCGAATTCAAAATTTTACTCTCTTGCCCAGTTTATCCATCCAACCTTTTCGCTTCTTCAGTGTGGTCTCGCATCACCAGATCTTCAGAATCTCGTCATCTCGCCGTCGTTAGCACTAAATTGAAATCTTTTGGATACTGAGCCTTCAGCTCGTGTCCATCAAAAGTCTGGAACTCGCTTCCGGTTATGGTTACTACCTACAATGACCTTGCCTCTTCCAGTCTTGGCTCAAGGTGAGTTCAGTTCCGATCTACTTTCACTCGATTCCACTGATCTGTTTTTGCTCCTGTGTGATGTATGGGCTTACCTGTACATGATTCCGTGCATGTTAATAGACAGAAGTCAAAGTAACCGGCGGTATGAGCGCCTTCCTGCTTGCTTTAGCATGCCGTCCTAAACATAAAACCTATTTTCATTTGCATGCTAGATATCGTGCATTTCTATAACTCTTGATTATTATTCTCTTAATAGAAATAATAAAAATAATAATACACTTGATATAGCACCCTCAGTGAACTCAATTTCTTTCTAGACACTTTACATTTGCTGCAAGGAAGCACAATCGGATGGTTAGTGGTAGAATTCTCAATAAACAAAACAATAAAATGGTTAGGGTGACACGCACAGTGTCAGCATGCATATGCACATACAGGATGAATTACGGGGGATCTATCAATGCTTTAAATAGATGAGTTTTTAGTTTGTTTTTAAATTTGGACAAGTCAGGAGATGTCATGACTCAAGTCGGTAGTGAGCTCCAGGTTTTGGGAGCATATGAACTAAAGGCACGGTCTCCAAATGATTTGAGATTTGTACGAGGTATAGGTAAACAGTTAGGTTCCGAAAAGCCGGTGGTACGATGCTTAGCCTGGTGGTGCAGTAGATCTGATAATTGGGGTGGAGCCAAAGAATGAAGGGACCTAAAAGTGAGTGAAAAAACCTTGATGCATTGCTTGACTGGGACCCCGTGCAGGTCGGTGAGAAGTGGTGTGATGTGGCAACTGCGATGCTCGTGACAGACAAGCTTAGCTGCAGAGTTTTGCACTAGCTGTAAGCGCCTGATTGCACAGGCTGGTAGACCAGCAAGCATTCAGTTACAGAAGTAAAAACGGGATGTCAGAAATGCGTGGACCAATTTAGATGTAGTATCCCTGTCTAAACAAGCCCGAATTTCAGCCATGTTATTTAGCTGAAAGTAGGCAGACTTGACTGTGGAGCTGACGTGGTCGTCTAATGAAAGGTCACTTTGAAACATGATACCTAGATTTCGTGCAGGTTCAACAGGAGATGTGCTGGCAGAGCCAATTTTGAGCGTTAGGTTTTCCAATATCTGAATCACACTTGGTTTGCCCATAACTAGTAATTATTTTTATCATCAATCAATATAAGAAAGTTTGCTGCCATGCATGTGTGGGTGTGATCAATACATGCTGCAAGGCAGTTGAGAGACTTTACGTGCTAGAGGGCTGGGAGAGATCAAATCAAAGGTACAGCTCTGTGTCATCTGCATAGAAGTGAAAGCCTAGAGTGTGTTTGGCAATCACATCGGCAAGAGGGAGAGTTTAAATTCTGAAAAGAGCTGGACCAAGCACAGATCCTTCTTGCAGTGAGTTATAAAGCATCTGGATTTTTATTAACTTCTTGGATTTTTATTAGCTTCTTTTTATTAACTTCTTGGTGAATTACAATCAACCTATCATCGTTAATTTTCACGTTGTAACTATTGACATGCGCAAAATTTTGAGTAAGCAGTTTAGAAGTAGAGTATTTTTTCCATAGCGCTATGCATTGGCTTGGACAGCATGGTCCTTATTTTAAAACTTCAGATACGCGATATCGGTGCCATTTAATCTGTGAGTTTAGGCTAGACCACGATGTAGACACCACAATCATATGGACCACATTAACTTTCACGATGGCTATGTAATACGGTGGTGAAAGCCGTGAAGGCTCTTCTGCCGCTATACAAATGAGGCTGTTAAATCAGTCAGCATCGATGTCTTACTTGATGTGACCATAAATATCTTACCTCATTTCTTTAAGCCAACTTAAAAAAAGAAATACCCAAGCAATAGTATTAATCAAGATTGCTACTCTCGTGAAGATTGTCCTCAGCTGCTCTTTCTCGCGACGAATGAGAATACAGTCATCATGACTTTGCATTTTGCCCAGACAACAGTCACTTATTCAATCAAAAGAGTAGTTTTCACAACATGCCTGTTCTCTAATATAAACAGGATGGTTTTAATGGATGAGGTCTACATCGCACCTGGTCCTTTAACGGACATCCGCTTCAGGCCAGGCTCATTGTAGTGCTAAATTAATCTTTAGTTGAGCTACCTACCACATGCTGTTCATTCGAGCTATTTTTAGAGAGGCTTCAGCAGCCGTGGCCGGGGTTCAAGGCTGCTGTGGACAAAGGGTTCTCGGTCTGAAGGGAGTAGGCAGAGCAGCCGGCCGATGCCGATCGAGAACAGCGAGTCAACCTGCCCGAGGACTGCTTGTGCAGGTGCAGCAGAGGGCTGCAGCCGGTAACGGGCATCGCTTGCCACTGTGGCTGCATTCTAGAATTCACTGCAAGCTCTCACCAAAGGCGAAATCCTGTGCTCTGTTGGTTCTTATTGACCGACTGTCCACGATTGGCATTAAACTGTAAACGGCCGAGCATACGCCCGAGGCCATGCCTGGAGCACGGCCTCGGCTGCATGCTGTGGAGCTGGGCAGCGAGCTAATGATGAAATGACTGCTTAGCCAAGCAGCTTGTTTTCTCCACTCTGTCCTCTTCTAATTTAGTCTGTCTTTCAGTGCGTCCGTCTTCCTCCTTCCCTTCCTCAATCCCACCCTCCCTTGCCCCTCTCTCTCTCTCTCTCTCTCTCTCTCTCTCTCTCTCTCTCTCTCTCTCTCTCTCTCTCTCTCTCTCTCTCTCCCCCTCTCTCTCTCTCTCTCTCTCTCTCTCTCTCTCTCTCTCTCTTCTCTCTCTCTCTCTCTCTCTCTCTCTCTCTCTCTCTCTCTCTCTCTCTCTCTGTCTCTGTCTCTCTCTGTCTCTCTGTCTCTCCGTGTCTCTCTTCGTGCCCTGTATGACCTTCCCAGCTCACTCTAGATGGCTGCCTCTTTGTCTCTCCTCCCTATACTCTCTGTTTCAATATGAATAATTCAACCATGACACCGAACATCTATCTGCCCAGAGGAAGAAGTAACCTCAGTCACCAGATCCTTTTGCGGCCTTCGAGTATTTGTCGGAGCCCCGTTTAGCACCCGAGGCTGTCAGGGATAGCACGAATATCATCTTCTGCTGCAG
The DNA here is from genome assembly GCA_009760855.2 of Cristatella mucedo. Taxonomy (NCBI): domain Eukaryota; kingdom Metazoa; phylum Bryozoa; class Phylactolaemata; family Cristatellidae; genus Cristatella; species Cristatella mucedo. The sequence goes on along the minus strand of WPIO01000038.1, from coordinate 383,956 downwards.
TACAGTCCGTCGAGTCATTAAGGAATGTCATTGAAGTCTGTGGACCAGCTATTGCAGCAGAAAATTCGCCATCTAGCTGATACGTGGCAACGGTGCAGTGATTGTCCTTCTGTATGTAGAAAGCTTCACCGGCACGCTTGCTGTACGATTAGTGCTGATCATTTCATAACAATTCTGAAATGCCAAGGACTAAGCTCTGATGTCAGGCAATGTTGTGCTGACTCATGTGTTGAGCCTGGCTTTTCCATCTTGAATTCAGATATCTTTCTGAATAGGGGCAAACGGACAAAAAACAACGGACACAAAAGCATACTTCGTTGTTTGCTCCAGTTCGCTAGTGGCATGATTAGCTGCTTTGAGCTAGAAGATCAGCATTTGCTCTCGTGACCTTCGTGGCTCTGCACGGATCAGCTCGTAAGGCTCTGCCCCCCCCCATCCCCCCACCACTGGCTGCAGCCGCCGCGGCCGCAGCCAGTGCGCTTCACACTGCTTTCCATAGAGGCCCGAGACGAAGAGTTCGTTCAAGGAGCCCTGACCTTGGTCACGAATGGGCACGAACAGATGTAACCAGACGTGAGGCACAAGAATAACAATGAAAATAAAAGGTCGTTTGTATAGCGCCCTGGGCGAACTTAAAGTCTAACTAGGCTCTTTGCCGCTCGAATTATTGCCCGAGATTAGTAGCATTCACTGTTTCAAGCATGCAATATAAAATGTTAGCTGATTCAACAGCCTCATACGTATAGCGGCGGAAGAAGAGCCTCTCATCGGCTCAGCTGTCATCGCTGCTTGCAGTTAGCAATAAGAATCATCCACTGCAGGATTCGAACCCACAACCTCAGTCGTTAAGAGCGAGCACCTTACCTCCTGGGCTATCACGGCCCAGTGACAATAGCCATTAAGTATTATGCTTAGGCCATCACGATAAAGCAAGCACGATGAACATCATGACAACCGATTAGTAGCACCTATGCCTAGCAAAATGAACTAAATCGTGCACTAAATAAGTCATAGTTTCGTGTAGCCTGTCAACATGCCATCATCGTTAGACAATGCAAGAGTAGTTGTGCTTCCAGCCGGACGAATTACTATGACTTGTAACCACATTGCATGCAAAGTTTGCGAATCAGGTTAAAACTTGCCTTTAAAGTCTAAATACCGTAGCAAATCTAGTGGCAGGTAGATCTAGCTAAGCTGCAGCGATCTCGTGAGATCAAGTTGGAACAGCAGCCCCACCTGCCATGCGGGTTCTTGCCGGGGGTTGCCTCATAGCTCTGTCTGTGTCTGTCTGTCTGTCTGTCTGTCTCTCTCTCTCTCTCTCTCTCTCTCTCTCTCTCCCGAATAGTCGCTTCCCACCGAGTCTCCTCAGCCCTTCTCCCTCCGAGATTAAAACGCAGCTGCCTCCGCATGCAAATAATAGTTATAGCGCTCTCTAAAAATATAGTCTGGATCTTCGGGACGATAGTAGAGCACCATCACCCGCTCCAAAAAAATACCCAGCGATGACTCGTGGAAGAAGCCTTGCGATGCTGACGATGCATCACCCGGAAGCTTATTCAGACACTGTCTAAGAAGAAACTCCTAGCCATTTCGACAGCCTGAAGTTTTGCACTGAATGTGTGTATCTCCGTCAGTAACTCCACAAAGTCATAAAGACCATGTGGGTGTTACGCAGGAGAGTTTTGTATAGCGCACTCACAGCCTAAGCGGCTTTCGGTACGCATTCGGTAGCCAACAGACTTCGTCTCACGCAACAAAGAGAAAGTGGGAAGCATAGCAGAGTTAGGAGAGCAGTTGAGGTAGTGAGTAGCATAGAAGTAGCAGATCAGGACCGCTGAAAAAGATGTGCCATAGTCGGCAGTTGGAGAGTAGATGTCGTGGCGTAATGAACCTCCACGAAGATGTCCTTAGACATGTCTAGGAAGCTACGGTTGTCTGACTAGACAGCCTCATTTATGTGGCAGAAATGGAACTATAGCGGCCAACACCCAGCCTGCAGCAGGCAATGGAGGATCGCCTGCTGCAGGATTCGAGCTCATGGCTTTGCGTTGAGGAGTTCGTGTTCTTCTGCTTCTGCTCTGAAGAAATGGAGAGAAGCTCACTAAGTTAGCAAGAGGCATCCATCTGGAAGCTAGCTGCCTTTGTAAGCAGGCCTCTGTAGACCTGTCTAAACAGATGTGCTACTATCGAGCCCTGAAATATGATTAGCTCTGAAAAACTTGAGAGCCTCTTCTGGAAACTGACATATCCTAATGAGGCAGGCCCAATCTATCGAACAAGAACAAAAAGGCGGAGCCCAATTCGGAGCTTAAAGCTTCGAACTAATCGAGCTCAGCCCAATAAACTTCTCCGGCGGCTCCCGCAGCCTGGCTACGCATCCGAGGTAGTCCTGCGGCCATCAAGTAAGGAATAGCGAGCTTCCTGGAACTACAGCGACATTCGCTCGGCTTCCGGATCTCGAATGAAGGGAAGTGGCGAAAAGCGGTCAGCCGCAGGCGAAAACCAGCTCGCTTTTATCTGTCTGCTGTGCATTCCGTCCGGAATACGTACGCTGCAGCTCAACAGCGAGGCTAGAAATGAGATCGCTGTGAGATCAAAAAGCGCATTAGTGTGTGTGTGAGTGTGTGTGTGTGTGTGTGTGTGTGTGTGTGTGTATGTGTGTGCGTGCGTGTGTTCGCGCGTGCGTCTGTGTGTGCATAAGTGCATTTAGAATGCACAATAGCCCTTAAATCCGTCACGGTAAATGTTTCAGGTAAATATTTGCCATCGTACGTTTGGGGGGCATATGTCACCTATTTTGTCATTCTTGGATCGTCTCGATTGATCTGCTGCATGGCTAGAACACGTTTCTGCCGGCCTTGGCGAGTAAGGTATCGCCCGTACAGCATTCGGGGTACCAGAGTAGGCTGCCGATTCGAAACGAACATCAGCACCGTAATGCTAGTCAACTAAATACGAGTTCTAGCGAGCGACTGCTAGCTTTACAAACAACAACTCCTCCCCCCCCCCCGAATTCTCGATAGAACTGCTGCTTATTTCTCTCACCTATTTGTACTAAAGTTATCACTAATCTCTGCGACTGCCAATAACTTAAGCCTCTAGAACTCCCGCTATATGTTTAATAAACCATTAGTTGCTTGCAGCCAGAGACTCGATGATGTTTCCGAGATTTTCGCTGCTTTTGAGACCTGCCTGAGGTTGGCGGAATGGTCGGCTGCCATCAATATTCCCCAGAAGGTTTCTACTTTTTTTATTTTGGCTGCGATCGCTGAAAACTACCGGTGGAATATCCGTAGTAGCCAGCGCTTCTTTAATTTGCAGGCGGCGGCGGTAATTTATCGTCGACCAGGTTGCAATCCCAGCTTCATTGTTGGAACTTTCCGAGTTTCTCTTTTCGCTGTCGTTGTCGCACTCTTCTCAGTCCAGTGAATTTAATATCCACTTCGATAACTCATCTGTCCGATCGGATATATTCCAGAGCGCTTTCACTTTTTGAGTCCTTCGGTACTCGCTTCGGTGCTCGCATTCAACCCCCGCATAGCAAAGGCCGCATCATTGATTAGATTTCCTCCCAGGATTGCACAATAACGACCCCCAGCCGTAGCCCCTATCAGCACGTCCAATCAAAGCTAGATTTCATTCTCTCACTGGATATTTATCTTTTGGCATCCAAAACTATGGTATGAGTGAGGAAACACAAACCAGTCTGTTGACATCGAACCTGTCCGCTAGAGGCTTATATCGTCTGCCCTTCTACTGTACCCTCTCGTCGACCTTCGGTCCTTGATGCAATGCTGGTACAACTCGATGCCAGCAGGCGTCCTTGACATTATTGGAACCTCTTGACTACACGATGCCAGCTCGGCTCCTGCCGAGACGCTCTTTGGTTTACGGCTGACGTAGTAGGAGCAAGGAACTCTAAAATCAGACTTGAGAAGGCCACCGAAGAAGTCGGCTCTCACGGTTCGCCGTTTGCCATTTGAAGATTATTCTAGATCGCATTCATTCATTCTAGTCAAGTCAGAGTCTAAATTGTATAGAGAAGTAGTTGAATCACAGATCAGTAACCCGGAAATGTAAATAGTCCTTATCGACCATCTTCTTAATCCTCCTTAAAAAGCTTACTGCACAGCCATCTTCACGGTGACTTCGTAGAACGTTTCTCCAAATGTTTTCACTGGTAAGATGGAGCCGATTAGGGAAGACTATCTGTCCGCTCTCTCTCTCTCTCTCTCTCTCTCTCTCTCTCTCTCTCTCTCTCTCTCTCTCTCTCTCTCTCTCTCTCTCTCTCTCTCTCTCTCTCTCTCTCTCTCTCTCTCTCTCTCTCTCTCTCTCTATCTATCTATCTATCTATCTATCTCTTTCGCTCTCTCCTTAATCTCTCGCACTCTTTCCCCTGCTTTGTGCACCCACTGGTATGTATAGTGGCTTGTTTTGGGATACAAAGCTCCATAGCTTTGGGAAGCTAATTTTGCAGCTTCTTATGTTTGGTTTTACATAGTGAGAGCAACTTATACGGCTTTCGGCCACTTGCACGTGCTGGATCGTTAAGGCATGGAGGCAGTGCAGTCCGTAGAGAGCTGTAGGTTAATTTGGTACATCCTTGAGCTGCTACATTCTGAGCAAGTACAAAGAAACCCTCAGAAAGCCGCCAGCCCGAGCTGTTATGGTTCATTTTCGAAGGCTATGACAACAGAATGCTGGATTACTGAGAAGGTAAGATGGATGGCCAACGTTACTCTGGTGGCACACTGTTTATCGAAAGGTGGATCAAAGAGTCGACCTTGAACTGTGGTATGTGTTTTGGCAGCTGGAAGCCAGCAGCACCCCTAGTGAACGCTGCTGGCTACATGTGCTTGCTGCCGATCCAGCTGCTGCTACTATCTGCCAGCTGCTATCTGAGAGCTATCTGAGAGATGCGAGCTCAGAGCCGAGAGCTGAAAGCTGAAGAAACTGCTGGCCGCTGAGAGCTGCTGCCAAGAGGCAGAGGCTCTTGCAGGTGCAGGCTGGGCAGCTGCCGACTCGGAAGTCTACTTGACGATTATTTGGTCATAAAGATGCCTAAAAACGCCTACGTGCAGATGCTGCTATGGCTCTTGAAGAAACCAATTTCTGGGCTACACTTCGACGATCTGTTCCACGTGTGCTCCAGAAAGCCAATTAGCTGCCCCTTCCCCCTTCAGATGCTGCTTGGCAACACAGGTTATTAAAAAAGGATTAGCTGATTCGACCGCATCATTTGTATAGTGGCAGAAGAGCGTTGACGGCTATCACGGCCCCCTGCAGTGGGCAATAAAATATCTCCCACTGCAGGACTCTAGCCCACGGCCTGGACCATCATGAAGAACTAGCCAGCACCGTACCAGTGGGCTAAGACCCGGGGGGGGGGGGGGGGGGCGGGGCTATTACTCGGCTCTATAACAGAGGGATCCGAATACACTGCATGCATACACACAAAACTACGTGCTTCAATTAACTACTCAGGACTGCTGGCTGAATTTCTCCATACTTGCATCGTCTATGACAATCCCCTCCATCAAGATATTGATCCATCTATCAGCTGGGTGTATAGTGTAGAACTGTTTGCAGGTTTCGCCAGTTCCAAGCGGCAGTACATTATATAATTATTTAATATTATTTTGTATTATATAATTATGTTGACAGTGTGTGTGTGTGTGTGTGTGTGTGTGTGTGTGTGTGTGTGTGTGTGTGTGTGTGTGTGTGTGTGTGTGTGTGTGTGTGTGTGTAACCTTTAACCTTAGTATGCTTGTTTACGTTGTATCCACTAGTGATCTGATCACGATTTTGTAACGGCATATGTAAAGTGCTTACAAAGAGATTGAGTTTTCTAAGGGTGCTATGGAAATATGTTATTATTATTATCACGATCACGTTGATCACGATCATGATCACGATCAGGAAGACGTCCTGCAGGTGCAGTGAATCTACCTTGTCGCAGTCTCTATTGTTTGCCCCTTCCAAGCTGAATACGGCGACCTTGCCCCTGGCAGCACGAGCAGCACTAGGCAGCACTATTTGCTGCAGTTCACGTACTCCGAATTTAGGTGTCGTCCCATCAGCTGCTTCCACTTTCACTGCACTTGTCACTTTCAGCTGCATAGCATTGCTAAAATTTAGGCTTGTTTAGACAGGGATATCAACTCTAAATTGGTCCATGCATTTCTGACATCCCGTCTTGCCTTCTGTAACTCACTGCTTGCTGGTATACCGGCTTGTGCACTCAGAACTCTGCAGTTAGGCTTATCTGTCGTGAGCGTCGCAGTCGCCACATCTCACTGCTTCTCGCTTACTTGCACTGGCTTCCAGTCAAGCAACGCATCTACTTCAAGGTTTTGTTATTATTATTATCATTATTATATATACATTCCATTAGAATACTCCAGGGGGGATAATTGGGGGCACGTAATCAGGATCGGCATTTATCTTTGTACTGCCTCTTCAGACATCACATCCTGTCTGGGTCCAATTTGGATGTTAAAGACAAGCGTAACCAGCTTGATAAGGTCATTTCATAACGATCCTTCACATGACAGCTTAGAGCCGATGGCGACGGTGCTCCTCTACATCACCGAGCAGTCTCAATCGGCAGACGGCAACAGACTCTCCCACGTACGCGATTTCTAATGTCGTCGTCAGTCAGTCTTGCTGAGAGTCTCTATCCGAGATTCTGGCTAGAGAGGGCTCGCCCTTTCGCGCTGGGTTACTTAGAGCCACGAGTTATCGCGAACTCAAGCAGGCGTATCTCCGAGGCTTATGCCTTCGGAACTGGGTACAGTCGACCAATCCGTTCGCGGGTTCAATTCGCAGGAGACGACTCTTTATCGGCCACTGCAAGCGCGAGCGATAGCCGCCACCGCTCGGTCATCTGCCCGCCACATGAAACGGAGCTGTCGAATCAGCCGCTTGGATGCGATCCAGTTCCGCCGCCGCCACCGGAAGCTCGACGTGAGAGCTCCCGTCCCTCCTCCGCCCGTTGGCGATCGCCATTCGCTGCCGAGCGCCAGGCTCTGCCGCTGCGCTAGCGACGATTCGCGAAAGCGACGAGCAGTCGCATTCGCAGCGCTTGGATTGGATGTCGGGACGGCATTTACCCTTTTTTTTGTAAAAATGCTTGCGATAGTCCGTTATTAAAGCGCGTTACGACAATTAGTGCACGACGATATGGCGTCGGCAGCGGCGAGAACGAGAGGGCTGGAGCCAGTATGAGATACGGCTCGCTTTGCTCGACGACGAGAGAACTGAGGCTGCGTCATCGGCCATTACAAACGAGAGCGATTACTCCCGGTCCCGTTCGGAGAGAGAGATGTCGAGCTGTGCAGCCACTGCGCGGCCAGCCCGGCCTGCAGCGGCCTCACTTACACGGGCGTCGCGCCTCCGCGGTTATGCTCGGGGAGATTAGGCCCCCACCTTGTTAAAAGGATTTAGGGCAATTCACGAATAAGACTGCTTGGAGAGGTCTCGTCTGGCATTTGAGGGGCGGCGGTGCTGCCCGACACCCGATGCAACTGTGAATGCGATCGTTTCGCCGCTCAAGCGAATTAGCCGCTAAGTGGCGCTAAGCGGCAGAGCCTGGCGTTCGGCAGCGAAAGGCCGACAGAGGCCTGGCAAAGGGACGGGCGCTCTCATGTCGCGCCGCCGCCGCCGCCGCCGCCGCCCGATCGCGCCTAAGGTCAGCAGATGGCTCCGCTCCGCCGCCGCGGCACTAAAATCACGCCACGCGCGCCGCCGCGCGTCCTTCCGCCGCATCTCGATCCGTCCGAGCGGCGGCGGCCGCGATCCAGCGGATGGGGAGCGGACGCGGCGGGGCGGGGCGCTTCGCGGCGGGGCGGGGCGCTGCGCAGCGGGGAGAGCATCGAGTCGTAGCGGCCGCCACCGGGTCCGGCAATTGGACGCGGTCGAGCAGCGGCGATAGAGAAGCCGTGCGCGCGCGCGCGCGAAACGCCCGCGGCACGCATTCCATTCGGTCGCCTTTCGACCAGCTGCGAGCAATTGCGGTTAAGGGCGGTTGAGGGCGGTCAGGCCGTGACCCGAGCGGCGTTAGCTCCGAACATGCGAGCAGCGACGGCCGAGCCGCGCCGCCGCCGCAGCCGCCATCGCAGCGAGACCCCGGATTTCGTCCGCGATCAACCCGCGCGCCGCACCGACGCTCGCTTGCCGGCGAGCATTGATCGGCGCGGAAATGCGAGCGCCACCTGTCGCGTAGATCGTTGCTGACGCGCCACCTGTCGCCTAAATTGGTGCCGAGGAGCCACCTGTCGCCTAAATCGGTTCCGAAATGCGAGCACCTCCTGTCGCAGTAGCCGGCCCGCTCCGCGAGGCGTACTCCCGCCGGAAAGCGCCGCCTCTCGCCGGGGGGGGGGGGGAGGAAGAGAGTGAGGAGGAGCATCCGACGGACGGTGCGATGCGACAATCTCCACCCCCCCCCCCCCAAGCCGCTGGACATCCCATGCTGAGGCGAAGGCGAATTGCGGGCAATGCGGCTGGCGGCCCTGCGACGCGCGAGATTCCGACAGTCGCCCGCGGAAGCGACGGCGCTCGACGGCTATACCGCATCCGCCGCCGTATATATACAAAATGTATAATGTGCCTGTATAATATATACAAAATATGTGTATATTATATATTATATAATATATATATATATTTATATATTTATATATATATATATATATATATATATATATTATATAATATATATATATATATAATTATATAATATATAATATATACACATATTTTGTATATATTATACATAATATGTATAATACAGATATATATATATTAGAAACTATATAGCCCTCGAGGAATATCGAAGACCCTCACGATCGAAGCGACGAATTCCCGACCTTCGACCTTCGGCTACCGCGCGCTTGAGCAGCGGGGGGGGGGGGGTTTCGGCCGCGGGCCAGCGCGCCAGGCGACAACTGCGACGGTCCTGTCGGTGCTCCTCTGGGAAGCGTCGAGCCTAAATCCCTCTCAGGCTCTCAGGCCAGCGCCCGTGCCGTCCGACCGAGGCGCTCGCTCGGCGGCGGCGGCGACAGCGACTGCGACAGCGAAGATTCGGCCGTTTCCCGGCAACGCTCGCTTCGGAGAGCTTGGTCACTCGGTCGTCGGGCCTGTCGACAGTCCTCCCGGTCCGAGCTGTCTGACCGCCTCTCCCGCGGCGTCGAGGGCGGCCGGAGCCTGCGCGCGCAGCGGCTGAGACGCCGCGCAGCGGCCCTTGCGGCGGCGGCGGCGGCGGCAAGAACTTCGCGCCGCCGCCGCCGCTCGCATTCGCGTCGCTCGCGCGGATTCTCCGTATGCACTCGGTGAAAGCGATAAACGTGACAGAAAATAAAGAGAACGAGAGAGGCTGCGTAATGCTCGGTGGCCTGCTGCAAAAGCTCTGAAGCCAAGAGAGAGAAGCTCGCAAGACACCCCGCCGTCGTCAGGGAGAGGAAGTGCGAGCGAGGCGCGCCAGCGCGGAACTCTTTGCGGGCGGGAGGGAGCGCACTGAAGCGTCGGTGAATCTTGCTTTAGCTCGAGCGCAAACAAAAACTCCAAGTGCAGCGGCGGCAAGCAAGCAAGGACGGCGAGGACGTGCGCGCTGAGCCCGAAGCGGACGCGGACGTCGCTGCGACGGCTCGGGCGCAGCGGAAATGAGGCACGGTAGAAAACACTTACGCTACAAAGAGGCCGTCACCTGACGACGTCGACTTCGAGCCATCGACGGACGGATGCCGCGCCTACGTGGCTGCTGAAGGGAATCTCGCGAATAGGTGTCTCGGGAAATCAAGTTCGCGGGAGAGGCCGGAATTGAAAGCGACTGTCGCGTCTGTCGCGACCGCCAGCACGACGCAAGCTCAACAAGCGAGCGACGGATGCGATGTCGCATAATTAACGACTGCGAAGTTCAACTCGATCGGCCGACTAGCGACGCAATTGCTGACGGCTTCTGCACTTTGACTGAGATGGATAAGAAGCCGAAAAGGCTGATGGTCGTAGGGAAAGAAGTCGAAAAAGCAGAAAAATCCTGGTACCTCCTCCATTTACAGCGACCCGAAGAGGACATGTCGGGCGATTTACTGCTTTTTTAGCATGAATCGTTCGTGCAAAGCTTGAAAATGCAAACGCGAGCGGTTAGTCACAAACAATTCTCTGCGATAGAGACGTGTACCGCTCTCTCTCTCTCTCTCTCTCTCTCTCTCTCTCTCTCTCTCTCTCTCTCTCTCTCTCTCTCTCTCTCTCTCTCTCTCTCTCTCTCTCTCTCTCTCTCTCTTACTGGTGCGAGCCCTACTGCTGAGCGATAGTATGTATGTCGCTCGCTGCTGACTAATGCAGCTAAGTCACTCACGTCGTTTTCGGGTACGCGAACCCACGGGGCTACGATGCAAAGCTTCGAGCTTGTACGGACAGCAAAGTTGACTTTAAGAACAGACTTTTAGCAAACAGCTGTCGACTTTGGCCGACGCCTTTGAGCAACGGCCACGATGTGCAGACAGGTGACACCTGCCGTCCGTTCTGTTAGTAATGAGCACCGGTAGCTGCGGTGGACCCGGAAGCGTAAGCTTATTAGCCGCATACGTGTCATCACATCGTGTAAACTACATGGATTGTTAGCGCAGTGAAATTTCGTGGATTGGCAGTGCTACACAGTCTTTTCATTACTACACAGGACTCTTTCGCTTGTAGCTTCCACGACTTTTTAGGAAATCTGCCACCCAGGTGAGAAGCAAGTACTAGCTACTACAAGCACAGTAAAGCAAAAACGGGGAATCTCAGGGAACAGAGGGCATGCCATCGTTTCGACGCTAGTGCTGTTTATCTGCACCTGATGAACTAAGGGAGTCATATCTCATGACTGCTGCATAAGACATTTCCCTAGAGACACCTTGTCTTCCGGCAGGCGTACGCTCAGCGATAGCCGAGCCATTAAACCCGCGAGATTCCCTTCTACCGTAGTCCGTTTCCTCTCTCTCTCTCTCTCTCTCTCTCTCTCTCTCTCTCTCTCTCTCTCTCTCTCTCTCTCTCTCTCTCTCTCTCTCTCTCTCTCTCTCTCTCTCTCTCTCTCTGTCTCTCTCTGTCTCTCTCTCTCTCTCTCTCTCTCTCTCTCTCTCTCTCTCTCTCTCTCTCTCTCCCTCCCCTCTCTTTCTATCGCTCTCACTCTCTCTCCCTCCCCCTCACTCTCTCTCTCTCCCTTCCCCCCTCTCTCTCTCTCTTCCTCCTTCTCTCTCTTTTTCCCTACTCTCTCTCTCTCTCCCTACTCTTTCGGTTGCCGTCCTACCGCATATCGGTGATGCAAGCACGAGGCTCACAGCTGCAAATTGCCCAGAGATCGTCAGGAAAAACCTTTCCGTTACGACATTCCATGACTTGACATTTAAAAAGAAGCTAAAAACGCATGCATCTATTTATTACAGCATTCAGTGGATCCGCGTGATTCTTCCTTTGTATGCTTATGCGTGCTGACACTGTGCATGCTGCCACTAACCATATTTGCATTTGAACCTGTGCATGTCAGCTCTAACCATGCTATGCTTTCTGACATTGAGCATGCTATCACTAACCATTCGATCATGCTTCCTTTGAAGCATATGTAAAGTTCCTAGAAAGAGACAAAGTTCTCCGAAGGTGCTATGCAAATATATGATTATTTTTACCGCCAGCTTCATTTCGAGCTCAGGATCTCTGCGTCAGACTCCGTGACTCAAGCTGCTTGGTAGAAATGACGGCCCAATCGGGACTGCGGCCTATTTTAACGGCATGCTGGCAAAGCCTGGTGCAGACGTGGAATTTTCTGAGCAGTTCTCAATCAAAAAAGCCTTTGGAGAAAATCCCGAGGCCAGTGCAATGCTAGGGGCAAGACTGCGACGTGCGAGCTCCAGGCGACAATACGATGCTTGCAAATGGCAAGACGACATCGCAACAAGCCCTGTGCGTCGACAGGTGACGAACTCGTGTTATTGTGAACGTCTCTTTGCAAGCTAGAGACACCAGATCAGATAGTCCATTTTCAAAGTAACATCCTGGCAGTACTCTTCCCTCTTTGTTCCGTGTTTGACCTGAGTACTAACATTCAAGCTTGCCCTTGCTGACCGCATCTCTAGGTCAAAGAAGACCGCAGTCCCCTTACCCCTTACCTACTGTCTCCTTTCCGAGACTCCTAGATTTTCTGCTCACTTCCTATATAACATAATTCATACAGTTACGTTCTTAGCCACTCTTTTTGCCATTGAATTATTGAAAGACACAGTTGTCAGACCACGCATTAAGAAGTCGGCACTAAGGCGACGGCTGCAAGGAGAGCTTCATTCAGCAGCTTCAGCTCCAGTCTCTCTTCTGCCATTCATATCAGGAACACCCGAATCACTAGTGGTAGACCATAAAACAACAAACCTTGCAAAGAAATTCCGGTCAGGTTTTAGATAAGAGCTTACTCCACCGCAGAATTTGTCCTATTGCGAGTGTATAACGACTTTCGAAGCATTTCTGACATCAGGCAAAGCCTCTCTGCCAGTTCTGCTAATAAATCTTCAGCAGCTCTTGGATACCATTGGTCATCTAGTCCTACTCGAGCGCCTATTATCTCACCCGGGCTTCACCGACACTACACTGCAATGGCCTCAGGTCCGCCTCAGACGGCAGATGATGCAGACCGCATGCTCACAAATCTGTACTGATCGTCCGATCGGTCAGTGGTACCTACATCCGGTACATTCCATCTATATCAGGTTAGCCTTTACAGTAATTTCTATCTCAGAGATCTGCCTTAGGTCTACTTTTTCTAGCAATTTTATATATATATATATATATATATATATATATATATATATATATATATATATATATATATATATATATATATATATATATATACATACATATGTGTGTGTGCGTGTGCACACGCGAGTGGGTGTGTGTGTGTGTGTGTGTGTGTGTGTGTGTGTGTGTGTGTGTGTGTGTGTGTGTGTGTGTGTGTGTGTGTGTGTACTCGCGCGCGTCATCGTCACGCCCCATCTAGGCTTTGATATGCTGCATTTGCACTTAAATATGAGTTAGAACTTAATATTTACGGGCAGCATAATTTCACTCAAAAACAAGAAACCCTAACCTTCAAGATAGGTTCGGCCAGCATATCTCCTGATGCATCTGCAGGCAGTCTTGGCGTCATGCGTCAAAGTGACCTTTCACTAGATGGCCACATGAGCTTCATAGTCAAGTGTGCGAACTTTCAGCTCCGCATCAGGAAAAAATTAGGCCTGCACGATCCCATCGTGTAACATGCCAGCCAATGCACAGCATAAGCAGGGCCGGACTGCTGGGAAAGCAGGCGTCAGATGTTCATGGTAGGGGAGAGACGAATAGAATTCGTTGTGTACGCACCTCGTAAGCAAGCGGCAGGAGATGAAGGAGAGAGACGACGACGACGACGGAGACGAAAGAGAAAGAAGCGACGCGTAGCGAGAACAAGAATAAGATTTCATGAGTAAATAGAATAGTCGCCGGCACTTCTGCGACCGCCGGAAGTTTACTGCCACACATGCCTTTGGTTCGTGTGGTCCCAGAGCCTGGAACTCACTCCCAACTTGCATCGTGACATCTCCTGACTTGTCCTCATTTGGGAAGGGACTGGAAACGCATCTGTTTATCACAGCATTTAGTGGGTCCCTGTGGTTCGTTATGTGCTTGTGCGTACTGACAGTGTGCATGCTGCCACTAACTTCACTTGCATGCTGACCCTATGCATGTCACCCCTAACCATGTTATTCCTGTTGTCTATTGAGACTGCTACCATTAACGATTTGATCGTGCTTCCTTTGCGGCAAATGTAAAGTGCCTAGAAAGAGATTGAGTTCTTTGAGCGTGCTATGTCAGATGCATTACTATTATTACTGCTGCTGCTACTGCGAATTTTCGTCCTCTAATAGATCGAACAAACTAGCGCTTTTAGGCCCTGTCGGAGCAAAAGGAGTCACGAGCTGCAAGACTGAACTGCTTTTAACTGAGACCTCGATTATCCTAGGTCGGCAGCGGGGCCCTAGCGAGTGGGGCAGGTGCCGTTGAGTCTCAAGCTGCTGGCAAAGAGTGACCTTAGGGGCCTGTGGTCTTGACTTTCGGAGACCTAATTGGGGGGCCGGGCCCTGATGAGTTTAAGGCCACTCACTGTCTGGGAGGCGGAGGCGGAGTTGCGTCTCAGTTGCGGCTGAGGCTTATTGAGTAGGTGGAAGAGGCTTTGGGCTCTGCAGTCAGGGACGCAGGCGTCACAGTCCTTAGTTTCCGGCGGAGGTTTCTTTGGCCGCAGTCGCGGCCGCCGGCCTGAAGCTGTCGTAGCGCTACGGCCGACACGTGGCCAGTGAGGCGGCGCCCAGTCGGTAGTCTGAGCGGTATGCTGAGCGCACAAGCAGCGGAGAGCTCCAGTGCTCCAGCGTTCCGCTATCTACCCTCTTTCGATGCATCTGGTTCCCGAATAGGTGAGCAGTTCTAGAACAGCACCTCCTGCGTGGTTTCGGGACGCCGATCTGTGCAAGAACGTACCTTATCGTAGCCGTGCACACGTCCAACATGGCTGCTCGCCAGAGACGTAGCCAGGATTTTGCTATGGGGATCAAACCTAGACGTTGAGCAGTGTGACACAAGGTCAAGGAATTTTCTTCAAAATCTGCTGAGAAATTTTTTTTGCTTATCTAAAAGCTTTTATCAAATCTTACTTTTACTTCAGCTGTTCACTTTGACAGTCAGTTTAGCTCTTGGAAGATTCTGGAAACTTTTTAGCTAAACGCTGCAGATGCACGGCCCGCAACCCTTCAACGCTGTACACGAGGCTTTCCAGAATCTCCGGCGTGCTAAAGAGCAATTCGTAGCCGAATGTAGGTTTCCTCCGGAGACGCCGTCAAAAAGACCGCGTTGTCCCATTTGGTTGAGCTTAGAGTTTGATCCCCGAAGGCGGTCTGCTCGCTCCAGGTTTACTTAACCCCGTTTCAAAACATTAGCGACGGCCTACTTCTGGAGAGCCAGCCAAAGAGGCAGAGTGCCAAAAGCGCCTGGCCGCCAGACCGAGGCGCTGTAGCCACTAAAAGCGAAATGCAATTTCCCATTCTGCGAGAGCCTCAAGTTTCGCTCACCAGGCGCATCGCAGACACCCGTCTGAAAAGGAATGCGCGCCGTCGTCTGCAGAGCCTGTGAGTTGTTCCCCCTCGGAAGACGCGCCGCTCACAGGGGGGGGTATTCATTTCTAGACCTATTCAAATAGAATTTAACTCGGCTCGGCAACTCTAAAAATGCGCTTGTCTCGTTAAAGAATAAGGAGGCGATTCCCTGTGGAAACCGGTCCCGAACGTGCACGTCAAATGCAATAAAATGGTACATCCTGCGTGGATAAGTGCTTGGCATTGGCTTGCCAAAGGCGCGACGCCGGGCAGAACAGCCCACAAGAATCTCATGAATGGCTCCCTCTCTTTCTCCTTCTCCTCTCCTCTCTCTCCTCTCTCTCCTCTCTCTCCTGGTCGATGAACATTGTTTAAGATGGAAGCCTTCGCAACGGGGATATCCCTTTACATTGTTTAAGATGGAAGCCTTCGCAACGGGGATATCCCTTTCTGTCGGAGAAAGCGAGACTGAAAAAATACTTTCACACTTGGCATTAGCATTTGTGCTATTGTTGGTTCCACTAGGCACACAATGGTAACTGTCTCTTCCGGCGCCCCAGGTGTCCGCCGGAGAACAGCAGACCCATTCATCGACTCTTTTGAGCTAGGGTCGACCGTCGTAGCCGCAAGTTCCCGTGTGGCTTCCTGCGTTTCGTAGTAAGCCACCCCATCGCCGAATCGGTCTTCTCGCGCGTGCGACTGCTCGCACATTAGCACAAACAAAACATCCCATCGCGATTTACTCGCAATCCCTGCGCTCAGTGGCGGAAGCAACTCAGAAGAGTGAGATGGGTGAGCGAGCGAGAGATAGAGATAACCAAGTTCTCCAGA
Organism: Cristatella mucedo; assembly: GCA_009760855.2. Lineage (NCBI taxonomy): Eukaryota > Metazoa > Bryozoa > Phylactolaemata > Cristatellidae > Cristatella > Cristatella mucedo. The sequence continues at coordinate 367,979 of WPIO01000038.1, read as the reverse complement.
GATTATTACGCAGACAATTAAGACGAGAGAGAGACCAATTTTTCAGGTCACGGGGAAATGCAGATTACAAGACTCTGCTGCCAGTTGCAGCTGATAAAGTGGCAAAGAGAGCTACTCCGGGACGAATGAAGACGAGACCGTCTGCTTCCAGGCAGACGGTCAGCAGCAGCAGCCCTGCAAGCGGCGGCGCCGCGGGTGGAGCAGCCTGGCGATGGGAGGGGGATAACTGCTCCCGGTTTCTTAGCTCGCGGGTAAAGTGCTCGCACTTCGCTAACCCGGTCGCGGCTTCGAGTCCTGCTGCAAACAACTCTCAATTCCGATAGCCGATAGCCGAGAAGGCTCTTCCCTCGCCGTATGCATAGCTGAGGCTGCTGGTTCAAACGACCCTCACTTTAAGCGGCCGGGCGGGCAGCTGCCCTGCAAAAAGGGGCGGCGGCCGGACGGAGGAGGGAGAGGGCCAAGCGGCCGGAAGAGGCCGCTTGGGGGGGAGGCCTCCTACTGCGCTGAACAGCCGGCCGCCGGCAGCGGCCCAGGTGGGGATGAGCGAACCGCAAGCGCCGGCCTCTTGCGAATAGAGACGACGAGCGCGAAGCCTGCGCTGACAGAGCTGCATCCGGTTAGGCGACGCCGGGCGTCTCGGACTTCACGGGCGGAGGCGCTGCGCCGATTCACACTCGCTGCCGGAAGGACTGGCAATCGTACGCCGCGCGGTCGGGCGGATGCGAGCGGCAATTCGCTGGTAGCGGTTGCGATTTCCGGTAACATTGCCCGTGCGGGTCGGCTACGGAGGCGGCTTTGCCGCAAAATACGAGACGCCGCTGTCACGCGTCTCCACAAAGCTGCAAAGACTAAATAGGGCGCTATGCTGGAGAATTTCTCGATAGCACGCACTCACAGCCTAAGCGGCTTTCTGTGCGCATTCGGTAGCCAGCAGACTTAAGCTCACGCAACAAAGAGAAAGTGAGAAGCGTAGCTGAGTCTCGAGGGCAGTCGACGACGTCGCCACCCTAAATGTCGTAACGGAGGTAGGTACCCGAAAGTAATTCGACAATGCAGCGGCATGCGAGATGCGCATATCCCCGGCGGGTCTCGCGCGATCTATTAGAACCGGAAGCACGGGGCTCGACTCAAGATTCGCTGCTGACAACAGATTTTCGACGCGCTCTGCATTTATTAAAGCTCGTCAAGTATAAGCTGCCACCGCTTCTTCCCAACTGTCCGAGTGCTACGCGTCTGAGCGGAGAGGAACGGGGAGATTCCGAAAAGGAGAGCCTCATTAGACCAGAACAAATAATGAGTCACGACGCTGACCTAAGGCTGATGGCAGTCAGGGGCGGCAGCGGCGGCGGCGCCTCTTCTAGCGACGACCGGAAAAGATGACTCGACTCGCGCGTTCCGCACGCGAGTGCGAGTCATGGCGGCCAGAGTGCTCCTAGCGAGCGGGGCGGCTCTCTTATCTCGCCGCCCCGCGCGCCTAGTGGCCGCGTGACCGAGGCCTCCGCGACCGGGGCGGATGCTGCTGCTGCGCCGCCCCCGCCCGCTTCCGGCGATTCGCTCGCGCATCCGCCCGCGCGTGCGCCTTCGGTGCGGTGCCCGCGCGCGCGGGCGCCGACGGCTGGCGTCGGCGGCGGCGGCCGACGAAGCGACGCCAAGCGTCCGCTAGAGCGCCGACGGCTGGCGGCGGCGGCGGCGGCCGACGAAGCGACGCCAAGCGTCCGCTAGAGCGCCGATGGCTGGCGGCCTCAGAGACCGTCGCCCGGGCCGTCGACTTGCTGCGGGGAGAATTCACTTAAACTTCGCTGGTTCGCTGACGGATCTGCGGCGAGGTCATGGTCATGACAGATCTGCGGCGAGGCAGCTGCTCGTGCGTCGCGGCAGCGCTAGCGGGCGCACGAGCTACAGACTGAGCTACGTTAACATGAAACATAGATAACATGTACAGTGCATTCCCGAAAAATCCACACACCTCAGATGTATGTCATAATTTAACCTCCAATACTTCAGCGTTTCGTGCGTTTCAAGCAAGGAAATTTGCACCAGAGCATAGGATTTGCATGAGTTGGCAATATTTGCGATAAATCATGCTTTCTACCCGCTTGGTTTTCTTACTAGGTGCAAAAACACACCCAGCGACCCGTGTTTTGCATTATCTAGGGCAATTTCTGGCTTCCAACACGGTTGAAATTCTGGACGGATGTTATTTTCTAGCACCGTCGGAGCACTGCAAAGTAGGATTTTGTAGATGCATCAAGTATTATCCTCTCGAAAAATGAATGGATCTCAGAAGCCTTGGTTGGGTGTATTTTCACCTAGGATATATAGAGCTTAAAGTACGCTAATTCGAGCGAGCACAACCACTGGCTCGATGTCGTCCAAAGGGGTACAGGAAATCGATGATGACGCGGTGGAAAGGAAGAACCATTTGACGGCATTTTCTGATAAGCAAGGAGCTAAATAATTCTTTTAAACTTTTCCAAATGCATGCACTAAGTGAAACTCTCCTCTCATAATTTCACTGAGCACTTTTGAGCGCATTGAGGTCACCGCGGGGGGGCTTTAACCTCTCCAGTGTTTTTTGTCAAGACTTGTTGAGCACCTTTATATGGCTCCCCGGCTCTTCTTTTATCAGGAAGCGTCGCTGCTTGGTTTCTTGCTCTAACTGCATTGCAAATTAATGTCTTGCGTATTTTCAAACCAAATCCGGAACATTTGCGCACATGAGCGAAGGAAGAAGTCTCCAAACCTTGAACATTCCCGAACTAGTGCCCGATACCGTTAGTGACATGCAGTTTTCTAAAGGGAGATATGCGGCATGAGAAAAATAAATTTAGCCGAGTTCTGATTGTGCTGTAAAAAAATCCTTTGAAAATCGCAGCTGCTTCCGCACACACCTAAAACTGAAACTGCTTCCGCACAGCACACCTAAAACGGCCATAAAACCGCCGAACGAGTCGCTCCTAGTAGGCTCACCAGGGTGGCAGCATGCGCAATTGGAAACAGTTACTACTTTCTCAAATTGATAAACAAAAAGTTATCAAATTAATAAAAATTAGATTAAATTCTTAGTTTTGTGTTAATTTATAGGGTGCGGCGTGGATTTTTCGGCCAGCACTATACAATCTTCTACTAGTGCTACTTTATCGTGCACCGTTTCTTGCCGCCCACAATTTTTGGACAGATTGTTGAGCACGTCTGTCTGCTGGCACTTTTTTCTGCCGGCGGATTTCCAAAGGAGCTTCTTCCGCCCCGGCGAGCGGAAGCTGCGCGTCTCTTGTGGATCGTCGCATTCCTCCAGCTGGTCTTGCTCAGCTGGTCCGCGAACTCCTGGTCTCGCTCGGCCACGTTGCAAAAAAGGCCGCGCCGTTGCAGCAGTGTCGCAAAATGTATCTCCGTCTGTAACTCCACAAAGTCATAAAGACCATGTGGGTGTTACGCAGGAGAGTTTTGTATAGCGCACTCACAGACCAAGCGGCTTTCGGTACGCATTCGGTAGCCAACAGACTTCGTCTCACGCAACAAAGAGAAAGTGGGAAGCGTAGGAGTCAGGAGAGCAGTTGAGGTGGTGAGTAGCATGGAAGTAGCAGCTCAGGACCGCTGAAAAGGACGAGCCATAGTCGGCAGCAGGAGAGCAGTTGTCGTTGCGAAAGAATTGTGGAAGCGAGTTCCGCAGTCAGCTGACGATTATCGGCCAGTCGCAAGACGTCACAGTCTCGGCGTCCAGAATTCTGTCGGACCTCCTTCGACGGACGCGATTTGTCGCTAGCCAGCGGCGAGCTGAACGCGCTTCGAGCGTCCGACTTTTCATCTCGTCGTCGACGGTCATTTCCGGGGCGGGGGCGCGCGCGCGCACGCTCAAAAAGGGCCGTCGCAAGCCGCTCGCGCTCTCGCCTTCAACTTGGAGCCGACGGCTGCGATTCGGTCGGCGCCGCGCACCAGTGCGGCTTGGACTCGGGCTGCGGCGGGGGCGCGAGGTTTCTCGCTCGCTCTCGCGCGCGACGACATTCTCTGGCGTCGGCAGCAGCTGGCGCGCGTTTTAGCTCGCTGCCGGATGCTCGGCCGTCGAGCTCGGCTATCGCGGAGCGCTATCGAGTTCTTCGGGATGCCTTTCGTAATTTCGCGACGGACAGGGGAGCTAATTCGACGACGCTGGCGGCGCACTGCGGCCACGCGCGCGCGATAATGCAGCCAATAAAGTCGGCCGCGCGAGCGCCGCGGCGCTCGAGCGTGGAATGCTGCGCGCCCTCCCGACGTCCCGCCCGCGCGGAGCGGTCGGGACGTCGGGAAGCGGCTCTCTACAGCTGCACGACGACGATGCACGTCCGCGAGCGAGCGCGCGCATCACTCGCGGCGCGCGATCGAGCAACGGCGGGCCGGTCGCTCCTATTTCAGCTTCAAAACGGAGCAGCGTCTTCTTTCGGCTGCAAATAAGCTTTATTGAGGATGGTGGCTCACCGCCTGCGCGTTCGCCGCCGCAGAGGCTTGAACAAAGGCACGCGAGTGCGCGCTCGGCCGCCTGGCCATACCGTAAACGTACGACCAGGACGCATTTCGCGCGCGAACTGCTACGGCCAGGTTTTTTTAATCGCGCCCTTGCGAACGACCTTCGGCGTCGCTGTTCCCGAGTTACAAATACTGGCCTTAATTATATCCCCTTTCCTCTTTATTTTCCTCTTTGGCTGCCGCAACGAACGACGACCGACGAGCCAGACTTCTCCGCCGGACTGCGCCGCCGCTTGCCCGCAGCTAGTAATAGCTGCGAGCAGTATTCGCGGGCAAGCGGTGCTCGCGCGTCCGATCTCCACCGGAACTCGAGAGTAGCCGGAGGCTGGTAGACCTCCAACCTGCTTTCTGGTACGCCGGAAGAGGGCTTTCTGGGCCACCGGAAGAGGCACTTTCTGTGCAGCCCGCAGAGGTGCCGTAATCTTCCTGCATCGCCTTCTTCCTCACTCACTCTCTCTCTCTCTCTCTCTCTCTCTCTCTCTCTCTCTCTCTCTCTCTCTCTCTCTCTCTCTCTCTCTCTCTCTCTCTCTCTCTCTCTCTCTCTCTCTCTCTCTCTCTCTCTCTCTCTCTCTCTCTCTCTCTCTCTCTCTCTCTCTCTTACTTCTTGTCAGTGAATTTTTTGTCTGCGATATCTCTCCCAGCTCGTCGCTGCCGTTTTTTTGCCACTCGAACAAACAAAAAGAAGGGTAAACTGCAAGTACAACCCAGAGGATGCTAGCATGCTGAAACATGTCACTGTGAGTAAGGGTTATGAACATTTAATAGAACATTAAGTTGAATGCTTTTTATCGCACATGTTGCAGATCTTCAAGCCCGCTTGAAAATTGATCAAGCAGGAAGCTGACTGACAATAAAGAGAGAGCTGCCCTAGCTCCCTCCCGTTCTTTCTCTCTCTCTGTCTCTCTCTATCCCCTCTTTCTCTCTCTCCCTCTGTCTTTGTGAGTGTGTGTGTGTGTGTGTGTCTCTCTCTCTCTCTCTCTCCCTCTCACTCTCTCTCTCTTTCTCATTCTCTGCTATTTCTCTCATTCTGTCTCTATACTCTCTAATGAGTACACTCCCGGGTTCTCTTTCAATAGCTCTTTGTCCTTTCTCTTCTTTCTTTCTCTTCAATGCTAAAAATAATGATTTTAACGCTTATATAAATATATATATCTTATCTTACGTGTTTAAGGCGTACCAAAGTATAAGTCGCACCCTACATTTATGGACAAAATTCTCTGAAATTTGTATTGAAAAATATCATTGCTGACTATGTAGCTCACTTTTTATTATATAAGTTTGCTGTAATCATCCCAGTTAGAAATAAGCTCATCAGTACCACTGCTAACATCTTCATAGTATTCTGCAACATTGTTAATGTCTGAATCATCACTTTGACTGTGTGCAGTGACTGGCACCGACTAGCAGTGTATAAGTTTCAGGTTTATTTTTTCCAAAAAAAATGGAAAGAATTGCGACTTATACTGGTAAAAAAGGTACATATATATGTGTATACATATATACCTCGCCAAAAGAACTTAATCTCATTCACTGTACCTCGCATTGGCTGAAGAAAGATCAACTCGTCAGTAATAATACATGCACAATTTCAGAAAGGCTAACGCGCATTGTGAACACAGCATGCTGACCAAGCAATTGCCGTGAAGAATGTGTGTGGATTTTTATTTTCACTTTAGGTGTTCGTCACGTCGCGAAATGAATCCCGTACAGAGAGAGATTATAGCGCAAGAAATCCAAAGTACGACGCATATAAATCGTGCTGCGGTTCCCATCAGTTGCATTCGAGAGAAGAGGCTAGAGTCATGCATCCATTTACGAGAACGAGGCCGCGGAGTGAAAACAACATGAGCCTCCATTCAAGCACACCTCCCGCCATAAAGCTCTTGTCATCATACAACCCTCTGCAATAGTTAAGTGCATTTAAAGCTAAAAAATTATCTGTGACGTTTACAAGAATTCGTTCAATACAAAATGCTAGCGCACTTAAAAGCCTCGTTTATACAGTGGCAGAAGAGCCTTAACAGCTATCACCCCCTGCAATAAACAATTGCCCACTGCAGGACTCGAACCCTCGACCTGGATCATGAAGAGCGACTACCTTACCCCTGTGCTAAGATCCAGGAGCAGTTACCGGAGCTGGAGTATATAAATCAAACCAAGTCACTTTGTCAAATCACGTAACTAGCAGACGACAGTAATTACATCTAGTTGTACATATTTTAAAGGTAGCCCAACAGTTTCATTCAAGACATTCAGTAAATTTTTATATTTCACTTAAATTATTTCTGAAGCTCTACCAAGACTATGCTAATGTAATCACAGACCCAGACATACACCCGTCGCTAGTTTGCTGCCTTAAAAGTGTGTCAGCCTGAGACTGCTCTGGCTGGAAGCGGTTGACGATGCTGTTGGGTTGACCTTGACCGGTGGGCTGGATCTTGGCTCACGTTCGGAGCTTGAACATGATCCTGACACGATCCCCTACGCTTACGTCTACGCGTGGAGGACACAAGCAATCTATGCAGCATGCCTTCGGATTGAGCGTGAGGGTCAGGTCAGCACGCCAGACGTTGTATTTCCGCTCCCGGCGTAGGAATACCCCTCGGTGTAACCTGCGGACAAGCGCTGCAGTCTTCGGACACGCGCTAAATAATACGCTACAGAAAAATAAGCCATTAATATTGAACACATAGCATATAAGCTTTGAAAGCGCAGCGCCCGCGACTTCCCTCAGCAGATCCTTTGCTTCGTCTAAGAAACCCGGCCGGAAATGTTATTATTACTTTTTAAAAGGCGGTGTTTCATTCAAAAAGAGAAGAAGCAAAAATAAAACGTTCACTCAACTCTCCGTGAAAACTAAATCTCTTTCGAGGTACTTGTGCCAAGGCTGCATTCTTACACAGCATGCAGCCAGCGCTACCTTCACGTTACTTCCTCGTCTGCACATCCGTAAAAGCTACTCCCTAGCTTTAAATCCCTCTGCGAAGCTTCCTGCCGCGGAGAATTCGTGCATTCCCAACTGTCGGGCAAGGTCGTCAGAATTTCCTGTGAGTATCAGTCCACTCACTGAAAGCGAAGAGCCTTTGCTTCACGTAAGCCAGATCAGCAGCGATTCACTTTCAGTCTTTTGGTGGAGGAAGTCTGCCTCTACTGGAAACGTCCCGGCGTAAATGTTTCGACTGGCTGCGTTGGCTTCGGCTGAAAAGCCTTACAAAAGCATCTGGCGGAACCGTAGCTCAAATGGAACTGCTTCAGTATTCTTATGTGTTTCTCTCTTTTTGGCTTATCTTGCCTTATAATGACCACCTCTGGTCCCCAGTGACCTGCTTTTCAAGGACACCGTACCAAGAAAAGCAGTCGCCCATCGAATGCCAGCAATAACGACAGGGTTCATATAAGAGCTCTGAAAGTTATATTTACGTGAGACCTTATGTCTGCGACTGCAAGGCTGACTCATTATATCCAGAGGTTCGCTGTACAAGAGCTCACTATAGCTCGGTTTGCTGATAATAATAATAATAATACGTTTGTATAGCGTCCTCCGAGACCATAATCTCTTTCTAGACACTAACAGTGATACATGTTTTGTCGCGGCATAATTAAAGTTCATAATATATATATATATATATATATATATATATATAAAGTTTGTTATATATGATTGTTTACTTTAAACGTTATCGTTAAAGTGAATGAGTCTGCATATTACATCAGACAGAAGAAATTCACTTTGCCGGGAAACTTATCAAAGTGGATCAATGAATCATAGATTAAAGAAATTTATCTTTATAATGAGACTGTACCTGTCAATTTTTTCAAAACTTCTTAGCTGCTCTCACCGGTGACTCGGCTTATAAGCCACCTTTGAGGGTGATAAAGGCTAAACCTCTGCCTTCTTGGCAAGTTATTTCAAAATTATTTTATTATTATTAATTATTTATATCATTAGTTATTTCAAGACACTAACTTGCTTATGCTTTGTTAAGTGCTCGTTTTCGCATTTCTTCCTCCTTCACAGGCTCTGGCCCAACGCTGAGCTATCATGTTTCAGTCTCTCGACCAGTTAGCACATCTGGCTTTTCTAAGCTAACATTAGCTACTATCTTGACAGGTATGCAGCCTTCTTCCGAATGCTTGCATCCTTTCCCTGATGATCGACTCGTTTGCAACCGCCCTTGACCCTAACGATCAACACCGGATGCTGAATTTCAGCCCTCCTATCAGTCGAACATATTGAAATGTGTGCATGCTAAAAATCGGTCAGAAATAGCAATAATTGGCTGTCCCTGAGTTAACAAAAATTAGAAACAGGCTTCGCCATAATTCATGGTTAACGCTTCATAAGAAATATCGTTCAAGCGATCCTAGGTCTTCGGGCACTTGGGGCTTTGAACGAGGCTACGCCTATGCCAGGGCTGATGGTGGGCTCACACGAGCCACTATGTGGCTATGGAGTAGACCATACTATGCTGGCGAAATGAACTTTATGTATAGGGTTGTAGGAAAACGTTCGTGCGCCGTGTTTTTCATTAAATCAGCACTAAATTCATAATATTATGGTTATCTTATTTAACTATTGTTAAAATCACGGCGGACGAACCTATTCCTCAACCTTGCATTGGGTTCGGGCGCTCTCCATTGCAGCCATGCTCTGCTAGTTCGGCAGGGCAGTGCCGCCTGCTTGCGTCGGTGCAGCGAACCGGAAGTGAGAGCTCTCCCGAGAGGAATCAGCCGAGACTCGAGGTGGCTGCCAGTATTCGTCACACGTCTGCAAGCATGAGCACCGGCGACAGGCAGCGCTCAGCAGCGGCGGCTGCAGTGTCTGCTGCACGGCATCCTGTCCAGTAGGAGCAGCGCTCCTCGCTCAACTGCCAGCCAACTTCTCCACCGGTCCGGTCCGGCAGCCCTCAGTAGGTGACCCTTCCCTCATCTCCAATCCCACGAGCTTGAGCAGCTGCTGATGCTGCCATCGAACTTGCCGCTTGCCGCCTCCCCCTTCGCAGCCGCCCCCTGCAAACGATTGCAAGCTGCTGGGCCCGCACCACTGGCCCGCAGTGCAGACACCATTTCGGCCCAGCAGAGATTGCTGCAGGCGCCGGCGATTGGCAGCCGGGGCTTTCGGTGCTGTGGTCACACGTTGCCAAGGCAACCGAAAAGCGAACCGCTCTCGCCAAGGTATTGGTCAGCTCGTTCAGGTCAGTGGTCGATGAAGCGTGAGCTGCCATCCACATGCACTCGAAGCTCCAAGGCAGCCGAGCAGCAGATGCTCTTTTTTAAGCCGGCAGAGAGCTCGTCGACGTCATGCTGTTCGCTTAGCCCAGCCCGATCAGGCCGAGAGCTAGCCAGTGAGCCAGTCGATTGCTAAAGCTCCCTCCGCGACCGTACACAGGACATTGCCTCGAACTGGCCTTCAGCTCTGCCAACTGGCTTGCTAAGCGGACTGCACGGTGCTGCAAGTGCCCACCAAAACTCTGCAGACATAAATGCACATGCCTGCTTGCACGCACGGGCAGCGTGTGTTCGCACACACGTGCAAGTGTGAGCGTGCGTGCGGAAGTCTTCATTCTAATTCCCATGAATGGCTGCTGCTCAAGGAGCCAGAGTTGCCTCTGCCTGTCACCACCTTGCCATCGTTCGCAGTTGACGTCCGGCAGGCTGGCTGTTGGCTTGTTGGCAACTGAGAGCAGTCACTATCTGAAATGAAAGAGAGGGGCGCAGTTCGTGCAGACCTGCGCTAACCACCCGGTAACAGATATTGGTTTCAGACGCGATGTGTCGCTTGATAGAGGCAGCAGCTGCCGATGGCGGAATATCACAGCAAGCCGAAGCCGGGAAAACCCGAGGACCCTTGAGATGAGCTGCCGTAGGCAGCCCAGCGACAGCCTAGCCGCAGCCCCGGCCGAGCCCCGGCGCAGCGGCGCCGGCTGAGCCGGTCTGGCCGTGTAGTTAATCGTGCGTACGTTTCGAAATAAAGACACCTAGGCAGCGACTGGCACGCTCTGTCGACTGTTCAGCTTATGAACCGGAAGCAGTAAAAATGGCAATTAGTCGGCCGTTGTGTGACAGGCCAAGGAGGCAGATTGTCTGCAGCAGCTTGAAGAAATCAATGAGCCTGCCCCGGCAATAAATGAGCCTATTCACTCGCTTTGCAGGCGAATCGAGTTGCCTGCAATAATACGTTTGCTGGGCGTTTTGCCTGAACCGTACTGTGTCTTTTGGCACAATGACCAAGGCAAACACATGCCGCCGGGTGGCATCGGGCCGTCGAGCCGGAAGCTGTGAGCTTGCACACGTGCAAGCACACGACGACGTGCAAGCAAGCGCTTGGGGGGCTCTCGTCAGCTGTCAGGGGACAGGCGTCGGCTGTGAGAATGTGCTCCACACTGCCGCGGCTAAGCATCCATCTATCTCGGCGGCCGCCTCGGCGATCCGCGAGCATGGATTCGGTCGGCAGGGCGGTGCCTTCTATGTCGCGGTTCAGTTTTCTCAGTTGATAGCACACCAACCGACCCCCTTGTATCTACCAGGTACAGTTCGAACCTTACTTGCAGCACTCCCACCCCGGATAGCCCTCAGCAGGCAGTGCTTGATTGATTAACTGCGTTAGCAAAGCTCCGAACCAAGTTCTCTTTGGTAAATACTAGGCTGGCGTTCACTCAGACTGGCACTCCCCTGCTGCTCCTGCTCCTGCTGCTGCTGCTGCTGCTGCTCCTGCTCCTGCTGTCCTATTGCTCTTCATGCTGCTCCTGCTCCTCCTCCAACTCTTCTGCCTTCTGGTGCTCCTTGTGCTCCTGCTCCTGCTCCTGCTCCTGCCCCTGCTCCTGCTCCTGCTCCTGCTGCTCCTGCCCATGCTACTCTTGCTCCTGTTCCAACACCCCCTGCTGCTCCTGCTCCTGCTGAGTGATGCCACTGCAGCGGCTCCTGCTGCTGCTGTAGCTGCTGCTGCGACTGCTGCTGAATGCTCCTGCTGCTACTGATTACTGCTGCTACCGCTGTTCCTGCTCCTTCTGTTGCTGCTGCTCCTGCTGCTGCTCCTGCCCTTGTGTCAGTTCTCAAGCAACAGTTATTACAGCTCGGCTGTCTTACATACTCCACTGGCTGGGAGTATTAGCACTTACGGTGGTCACTTTCTTGATTGCCTGGGGAGGATTAGCACTTACGATTTGTCCAGCAATAGCAACAGGAAGGCAGTGCACAGCAGTATATACGAAATGGAGTAGTCTAAAGCAAGTGTTCACTATTTCTGTAAACCTATGACAAAGAGCAACAGTCGTGACCTCAGTGCCTTCCGTGACCTCGGTGCCTTCACGAGGGCTGCTTTCATGCAAGTAGATCTGACCTGCTGCCGGCTACGTGTAGCTCAGCTAGCAAGCAAGCTGGGGGCTGCCTAGTGACTCAGCATGAAAGGCCGCCGCCGCTGCTGCTGCTGCTGCTGCTGCTGCTGCTGCATCGTGCTCTCTGGTGTCAGCACAGCAAACAGTGCAGCCAGGAGCAACGACAGCTGAGCTCGACGGTTCCGAGAGCGCACAACAAAGAATCTGTATCAGGTGAAGTGCACTTCACCGGGCACAGAATCAACGAACTGCTTGCTGACCAGCGCGGCTGTCGTCTCTGAATTCGAGGCGGCCTGCAGCAGCAGCTCCAGGACGACAAGCTGCTGGAGTGACTGAGACAAAGGAGAGCTGTGCCGCAGGGTCTGGGTAGGCAAATGGCTCGGCCAAGGCGAGAGAGTAACTGGCGCAAGACCAGCTGGACGAGGGAACGCTGCTGCACCGAGGAAACCGGGTGCCATTGCTTGACCTTGACCGCAAGCGCTGGCACGATCGGCTGCTAGCAGACTGGCTGGCCCAGAAGATAGATTGCAGAGGGGGAGTGCTGGCAGCGAGTCAATGACACAATCGGCCGTTGTTTACCGGGCGACTTAATTTCGCATCCCTGTCGGAAGAGGAGCGCTGTGCTTCACGTTTTGAAAACGCCAAACGTCCAGAGCGAACCTAGCCAGGAAGTATCAGTTGACTGAGCACAGCTGCATCAGCAGCTGCAACACAGCCAGCCGGCCGGCCGGCCATCTACGCGGTCCCTATGCTATCCTATACTGTCATCCAGCAGTGCAGGATCGGTCACCTCTTACCTCTCAGCCTGCTGCTGCACATGGTGCCACACCACTTTCTCATGCTTCCTGGCCAGCTTCCTGGTGTAGTTGAAAGCTCCTTCGGTGCCTGTGTGCCTAAAGCCTGGAATGGTGGCACGAAAATTTAAAAACTGAATAGTCCCCCCCCCCCCCGCCCCCTGCGCCTCACAGCATATGCTTCGATCGTAAGGATAGTCTTGCTTGTACGTCCTCGTGCACCGGGCAAATAGTGTTTTTATCAGTAAATCATTTACTTGAATGTTTTCCTCGCTGATGCGAATTGCGTTGTTGGTGGTCAGCTTTCCTAAGGCGCTATGAAAGGGTGATACGACCACGAGACCCTCACTTACACACGTGTTACGAAGCGACAGCTACTCTCCGACTGCCGACTGTGGCTCATCCTTTTCAGCGCGGTTCTGAGCTGCTACTTCCATGCTACTCGCTACCTAAACTGCTCTTCTGACTCAGCTATGCTTCCCAATGTCTCTTCGTTTCGTGAGATGAAGTCTGTTGGCTACCGAATGCGTACCGAAAGCCAGTGAGGCTGTGAGTTCGCCATAGAAAACTCTCCCTCGTAACACCCACACAGTAAAACCCATACCCACAATCGGTAACTGCGTAACACCCACGTGTGGCTTTGAGGAGTTACAGACGGAGATACGTTACTAGTTTGGTTAGTTTTGGTTACTAGTTTGGTTAGTGGCACAACGCATGCAATGTGCACAGATTTGAGGCTCCCAGTTTGCCAACACGTAGGTAACGACACAGGGTTCAATTTCCGGCATGCAGCATCGCTCACAGCAACGTCATATATGAAAAACACGAACAACAGCCTGTATTTTACGGCTGTTACGACAAGTAACTTATAACAAGACCACAGGCTCACAGCAGCTCATGCTCAGCGCTAGGCACTACTCACCCAACGGCAGAACGTTACTCCGTACGAGTGACAGCTGTCAAGCCAGTGCCTTATTTAATGGCCAAGTCGTAATTCATCCCTTTGCAGCAAATGTAGAGCGCCTAGAGAGATTGAGTTCTCTGACGGCGCTTTATCAAGTGCATTATTATTATTATGCAATAATCTCGTTCATGCGTAATCATAAATCGTGCTGTTCATAAGCGTAGGTCCATCATGATCATTTCATAAGCGGCTCTCAGTTCGAGTTCAGCAGCCAAGGTCATGGCTCGAAATCAAGGTTCAGCAGATGCCGTGCTCATAGTTCGTAATCTCGCGGGGGGGGGGGGGCCAGTGCAAGAGCTTGCGTGTCATTATTACCATATTAGTCATGTAACTAGGACCAACTTGTCAGTATCGAGTTGCCGTGTGCCGAAACGGGCTTTCAATCCAAAGTTTGTGGACTCCTATTCAATCGAGAGTGAGTGCTTTGAAGAGAGTAGTATAACAGCACCGAGGAGCAGAGCACCGATTAGGCGCTTGCCCGTCGATGGACCACACCCGCCGATCCTCGAGGGGAAGGCCTCAACGAATGACATAATAATATGAATGACATAATAATAATAATAGTCATACATTTGTCACAGCGCCACCAGAGAACTCAATCTCTTTCCAGACACTTGCGCTGCTTTGGTCCATGCTCGACCACTGGCTGCAGTCGGCAGACTAAAGTCAAATAAATAAATAAAGGATAAATAAAATAAAAGAGTATCTTCATTTTCTGGCAAGTCGCAGCGAACGACACTATCGACGCGGATGACCGCAGCCAACGATGACGCCGACGCCGTCTCGCTCGGGCGCCACTGATCCTGTCCTGCATTGCTACTTCTACGCTGCCCCCTCCTCAGCTGCTCAGCCTGATTCAGTCACGTGGCTTCTACCTTTCTCTTTGCTGGGCGCGAGATAGAGTCTGGAGGGCGACCGCACGGCCGCCAAAAGCAGCTGGCGGTCTCAAGTTCAGAACATGTTAAAATGGTCAAGGCAGAAAAACGCCGCCTTTGTCGTTGCGGCTTTGCAGAGCTACAGACGAAGAAGATAAACGGCCACTACACGTCGTGCTCTTGCCTCGCTAGACAATTGGCCCGCTTTGTTTACAGCATTTATAAAGCGCCTTAAAATAATAATAATAATGCACTTGATAAAGCGCCCTCAGAGAACCCAATCTCCTTCTAGGCGCTTTACATTTGCTGCAAAGGGAAATGCAATTGAATGGTGAGTAAAATCATGCATGATAAGCAACAATATGAATAACATGGTTAGGGGTGACATGCACAGGGTCAGCATGCAAATGTGGTTAGTGGCAGCATGCACAGTGTCAGCATGCATAAGCACATCAAGGTCGAATCACAGGGACCCACTAAATGCTGTCCTAAATAGGTGCGTTTTTAAGTTTTTTTTATATGTGGTCAAGTTAGGGGAAATAGGATTAGTTCTCTAAGGGTGCTAAGCATTTGTCGCTATTATCTCTACTAATTAAAGCGAGAAAGTCACGCCGCAAGATGGCGAACTTCCGTCAAGTGACAAGATGGCGCAGCGTTGTCTTCCGTGACGGAGCTACCGTGAGTCAGTGAACCCACTCCACAGGCTGCAGTGAGCTGCTCGCTATTAATGTGAGAGACGCGGCCGTTGCAGCGGGCGATCCTTCTTTGCCAACTCCAAGCGGTGGCGATAGTCGTTTAGGCTTTTGTACCTCTATACAAATGAGTTTGTTAAATCAACTGATATTTTTATTTTCGTTTAATCCGCAGTCAGCGGCCCGCCGGCAGCAACAATTCCCAAGGTGTTTGTCGTCTGCTGTGCAACTACCGAAAATGAAAAGTGCTGCGCGGCGCCTGCAGTACCGTCCGGCGCCCGAGATAGCTTCGCTTGCTGGAGCTGCGTCGCGAGCTCGTG
>WPIO01000038.1:337500-345000 GCA_009760855.2 Cristatella mucedo | reverse complement strand
CTCAAGAACCCTGCAAAGACAGCGGCTATACATTACGTTACGCTCGCGGCGCCATTACATCCGTGTCCCGCTCGTCGACTCCTGGCTTATGTCATGCAATGACTTTTGTATGTGCAGTGCCTCATTGCATCGCTACATTCTAATGATCTTTGCCAGAGTTGACCGACTTTCCATGCTGCGAGAGGGCACGAGCAAGAAGCGAGAGCGAGAGCGAGAGGGGGCGCTGGCGAACTTTAGAATAGGTTCGCACGAGACAGACACAAACGGTTGACTGACACACTGCATACAGCTTTTATGGTCGGACAGAGAAAGTGCGAAGCTGTGTAAGAGTGGATATTCACCGAAGACCCTGAAAAGAATATCGCTACTCAAAGTTGCACGATTAAAAGAATTCCTTTGCATAGCTCTCCTTAGAGAACCTAATCTCTATCCAGGCGCTGCACATATGCCGCACGGCTCGAGCCCACGACCTCGATCTTTAAAGGTGAACACCTCAACCCCTAGGCCAAACCGGGGCGGCGAATGCTTCCAGAACAGAAGGGGGTACAGGCGAGGTGACTTTGCTATTGACGCCTGAAGGATTCGTAGCGTGATTAGAAAGACAAACAACACATGAGCTTCGAGGGCCAAAGGTTCTAGGAGTCAAATAATCTCGAACCTCCAGCTGTTCGCTGCATGCATCCACGGCGAACGCCAGTCAACTTTCTGTGCGCGAGACTCGCTGGGCGTTTGGCAAGAAATAGCCCGACGCTGGATTCGTGCCCAGCTGCAAGCCGCTCAATAGGCTGACCGCAGGACTCATGCCGTACGCCCGCGTTTGTTTGAGCGCGCACCGACCGCTCGGCGCAGTCGGAGTGAGAGAGGGAATCGCTTCGTCTGCAACACGAGCACGCGACTCACTTCCTAGGGTCTCGTGCTGATCATGTGAGACCTGTGAACCTGTGCGACCTGTGTACCGACGCAGCAGCAGCAGCCAGCGGGAAGCCCGACTCGGAGCCAACCTAGACCACCTCTGCGAGTGCCCCGCCGCCCGTCTAAGCGTCTGGAGTGAGCGCTGCAGCACGACTCGGTTCGCGTGCGGCGATCCGATCCGACGAATCGGCCGCCAACGCGCTCCGTGCTAAAAATCAAAGCAGAAAGTCCGCAAGTGGCAGGCAAACACTCGTAATCAAAGCCACGCTCCTGCGGCTGCCAGCGAAAACCGAAAGCAGAACTATTTCACCGCATTGCCCGGCTCCACCGCTCCGGAGCCTCGAGCTCGCCGGGGGTCGTTGGCTGCTTTCGTTTACCTGAATTAGCCCGATTGCAGCCGGCGGAACTGTTTGAGCAGCTCGAATTCGCCGGACTCGCCATGGGCTTGCTCGCCACGGCCAAGGGGGGGCGGGCGGAAGAGCTGCTGCGGCGATGGCGGCAGCAGCTATTTCGCCCGCCAGCCATCGGCAGCCGCCGCTGCAGCGGCCGCAGCAGCAGCAGCAGCAGCAGCAGCAGTCGGAGGTTTGATCCAGCAGCAGCAGCAGCAGCAGCGTGAACTGGAGAGAAAGCCGCCGGGGTACCGACGCCCTTGCTTATATAAATATAAATATAAATATATATATATATATATATATGCATACATATATAAATATATATGTGTGTGTGCGTTCGTGCGTGCGTTCGTGCGTGCGTGCGTGCAGACGTTGAGGTGCTCCAGAAAGTGTGTGTGTGTGTGTGTGTGTGTGTGTGTGTGTGTGTGCTGCAGGTCGTTAGGGTCGAGCTGTATATACCTGTTGGGGCATAGGATATGCATGCACTGGTGTCTACCTGTGTGTCCGTATTCATTTATACTTATACATATCCACATACATCTCTAGTAATTAAATCAATCAAGTCTGTCCGTCCTTCCCTCCGTCACGTGGCAAGATGGCGACCACTACTTCCGGGAGTTGTAATAGTCATGTAATTCTACGATGACTCAGCAAAGCTAGTATGGTAGCTATAGTCAGACTTGGTAGCATGGGCATGGGGGAAAGGGAGCACTGGGGTGGGTGGGTGAGACCTGACTCCCCTTGAACTATCACAGAGGAACAGCGCAGCGCTGCTTGGCCTCTACTTAAACCCCATCCGTGGTGCAGGTTATTTACTAGCAGTCAATTGGAGAAATTGTCAAGCTTGGTACCGCAGGGGTTGGCAATCTTCTTCCCAGGAGTAGGGAGGCTGTTAGGCTTGTCCGGTAGCTTAGTATTACTGCTGCTGATGCTGCTGCTGCTGCTAATGCTGCAGCAGCTGCTGATGCTGCTGCTGCTGTTTTGCTGCTGCTGCTGATGGCGCTGTTTTGCTACTGCTGCTGCTGCTTGGCCTTACACTTTGGGTTGCAAACTCGGTCGGGAAAGAGTTTAGAGCTTGACAAATGCCGAGGAGAGCTGTCAGAAGCAGCAGCCACAGCAAGCAGCTGCAGTGGCAGCAGCATCAGCAGCAGCAGTGGAGCCAGCATTCTGATAGTGCCAGACCACGGGTGTCTGGCACTATCTGCCCTTGGGTCAATGTGAGCCCTTATTAGCTTGATATGATTTTCTGAAGGTTAAATGGCACCATGTGTGGATTCCTGGCACACGGTTCAGACCGGGAAAAAACAGCTTATCTGGGTGCATTTGAGCCGTGCTTCAGCCGGACCCAGATATGCCGGACAAAAGCAGTCTCACTCGAGACTTGCCTGAGTCGGAGGTTTGATCCGGCAGTGCCCTTGCCCACTCTAAGATTATGGCCACCACTACTGGCTGCGTTTGAGCTTGTAAACACACACGTGGCCTTTAACCGTGGCTCCAGCCATCTGCCTCTTCTTTGCCAGCTCCCAAACTCTGACTCTATCAGCACCTATTTCTAGCCCTATCCCTTGTCCTTCATCCGTTTCCTTCCATTGACTTCATTGCCGCTATGCCAAAGCACCGTGCCCACCTGTTCGAAGTGGTCGGAAATGTGACACGGGATCAAGCAACGTTGCTGCTCTCTGTTAATCCTTACTGCTAGTGCACACACCGTCGCCTGCTGTCTCTCTTCCGACCCAAGCTGCCAGCCCCACCTCCGTCTAACCAAGAATTTGTGGCTATCAGTTTTTCTATCTCGTGCAACTACCACCTCAAAACAATCTGCAGTGAGTCACCACCGTACAACAGCCTCTCTTCCTCCTCCTCCTCCTCCTCCTCCTCCTCCTAGGCGAATGCCACCTTATCTTAGGCTGTGGCTCTCATCTCTGAGACAAAGCTCTTAAGCAGACAGACACAGCGATCGGACAATCGCTCTCCTCACCATTTAGGGTAGCTCAATTGCAAGCAAGCCCAGCATTTGGCTTCACCGATGACAATGACCACGTTATGTAGTGAAGTCAGCTGAGGCTACTTTTGAGGCTTGCCCTTCGTATCGGTTGGTTCGCCGTTCGGTTGGTTGAGCACAAGTATTCGTGATTAGCCTTCAACAATCAATCAATCGTGTCGCTGCCGCATGGGCCAGCAGGACCCCAGCTCTGACTATCTCGGCTCCCCCAACCTCCTAACGAGGCCAAGCTTCAGGTGACACTCAATTAGCTAGTGCTCCAATCAGAGAATGAGGCAGTGTGCTGGGACAGCTGCCACTGCTACGATGCCTGAGCGCTGGCCTTGGGCAGCGAAACCTGCTCGGTCTACCGCTGACGAGATTCCGACCACTCGCCGGTACCTGTCGACGTCAGAGCCATGTGCTGGGGTTGCGGGTTGCCAAAACCACCCCAAATCGTTTCCGTTAAGCTGCGATCGCTGTGCAGCTGCTGACACGTCTGGGAGGTCAAACTGTGCAGACGAATTTTTGGCCATGACTGCCAAAGATCGTCTGCTTGCAGGCACTCGGGAGCATTGGGGTGCCCTGCGCAGTTGCGAGCTATGAGCTCGACAGCTGAACCTCGATTGCAACTATGAGCTTGGCTCGCTGAGTTATATCTGCGAGACTCATGTGAGATAGCGGCAATAGGCCGCCGAAGCTCATGTTCAGCTGATCGTCTGCGTTAGCCGAACAGCATGTACAGTCACGTGTCATCGCTGCATCATTATTACCACCGGCAGCCTGGTCGTCGTCGGTAGCGTGGCTGAGGTTAAAGCGAGCCAGACTCGCTTAGCTAAGAGCTGCCAGCAAGCAAACTGCCCCGTGTCTCCTCTGCCTCCACTGGTCAAGGTCGCTCTGGCCCGGAGAAGGAAGCAGCGCAGACCGAGCTGCAAGCAAAGCTGCGGGTCAGTGGGAGGGGCCGTGGCAGCAGCCGATACCCTTCCGCGAGCCACGAGGCTGGCTCGTGCTCCAGTCGAGTGGGGGCACCTGCTGGCCTCGCTTCGGGCACGTCCTTTGCTGAGCCGATCGTGGACAGTGTCTTTTTCTTCCCAACTGTCAGACGCCCCTGATGGCCGGCACGAAAGTACGGGGGTCCGTGAGCTCTCGCTCGAGGTATCGCGACAGTGCCTGCGTGCAGTTATTGTAAGGTGTGCTCACTGTTGATGGTCAAGGTCCTGGGGTCGAGGCCTACAGCATACGTGAAGCGCCTTCATAGAGATTACGATCTCTTAGCGCGCTACACAGATGAAGTATTTTCTTTACCCAGCCCTGCCCAGCATCCGTGAGGCTGGGCATGAGGTGGCGGCGGTGGCGGAGGAGGGAGCTGCTGTGCCCCTGCAGCACACTCTTCCTAGGCCCTCCAACCGAACACAGCAGCCGGGATCCCCTTCTCCCCTGCTGCTGCTGCTGCTGCTGCTGCTGGCAGTTCTGTGTGCCGCCACATGCGTGCCCCGACCGTGCTACTCGGGAGAAAGGACTTTGTGCCGCTGCGTTCGTGGCAGAAGCACTGGAAAGCCTGGTTAGCAGCTTTATCTGATGGTTCAGAGTTCGGATCAGCTCGCTAAATAAGTGCATCCATGTGTCACATCCAGCGAGGACTGCTGTACATGTATGTGCTGGTGCTGCTGTTACTTGTGCTGGCTGCTGCTTGTGCTGCTGCTTCTGTTGCTGCTGCTGCTGCATGTGGGCGTATGCTGGTGCTGCTAGCTAGCACTGCATGCTCAGGGACGCTTGGTGTCACCCAGCCTGACTGTATCCTAATGCCACATGGCCACCAGTGGGTCTAAGCAGTTGGCCCCTTGTGCCCCGGTAGTACTTCCGCACTCAGCTGCCCAATGCAGCCACCTTTGTCAGGCTCTGCCACCACTTGCTCTCAACCGTCGCTTGAGAGAGTGCTGCATCACACTCTGTCGCTGGGTTGTGCCTTTGGTTGAAACCGCTGCTGCTGCAAGCTGACTGCACGGCGTACAAGGGAAGCAGGTGGGCTGATGCATCGCTGATCGAGCCCAATGGTGTGGATGATAGTGAATGCTGTGCTGCCCGCCCTGCTTGTCTGCCATGACAAGCAGTGCATGCCAGATTCTCGAGCCTACCGAAGCCCCAGCTCTGCTGCTGCTTCTGCAGCTGCTACGTGCATTACTGCTTCTGCTTCTGCTGCATGTGTTGCTACAGCTGCTGTTGCCGCCTCTGCTGCGGCTGCTGCTACTGCTTCTGCTGCTGCTTGCATTGTTGCTGCTGCTACTGCTGCTTCTGCTGATGCTAATGCTTCTGCTGCTGCTTGCATTGCTGCTGCTGCTGCTATTACTGCTACTGCTACTGCTGCTTCTGCTGGTGCTGTTGCTTCGTCAGCTGCTGCTACTGCTTCTGCTGCAGCTGCTTGCATTGCTGCTAGTGCTGCTGCTACTACTGCTGCTTCTGCTGCTGCTTGCATTGCTGCTGCTGCTACTGCTGCTACTTGTGCTGTTGCTACTTGCATTGCTGCTTCTGCTGCTGCTGCTGCTGCTGCTTCTGCTGCTGCTGCTGCTTCTGTTGTTGCTGCTGCTGCTGCTGTTCCTCCCGGTGCCACTCCCCATTTCAGCCACTCTCCTTCCCCTCTCTCCTTCCCCTCTGCCCCTCCCCTCTGCCCCTCCCCTCTGCCCCTCCCCTCTGCCCTTTCCCCTCTTCTTTCCCATTCGGTTCCCTTTCCCCTCACTCGTCACTTTCCCTCTTTGTCTCCCACATAATCTCTTTCCCGCCCTCATCAAACACTTGTCATGGGTAGCTCGTAGTTCAATGGCACCCTTGCTTGTGTCAGGACCGAATCTCTCCTCAGTCCCATTGGCCCCATTCTGGCAGCATTCGGCCACTGCTGCTGCTGCTGCCAATCGATTGGCCACAGCCCGGCTGTCTCCTGTTGCTGCTGAGCTCCGTGAGTTGTCTGCCCCTACCTAGTCACTTTTATGGAGCATCCACACACTCTTTAACGACGTTAATAGCTTTTCAAATGGTCGGTCTTTTGGGTAGATAGCCGCAAAGTGCCTTAGGTTCCATCACAGGACGACTGCCAAACCTCCACTGTCAAGTAATTATTACTGCATCCACTGTGCCTGTGCTGGCGCCTCTGTGGTGTGTCCTTATTAAATCCACCGTCCTGCTAGCCAGGCACTGCTTGAGACCTGCCTGTTCAGCCCACAATTTGGGTTTCGGCGATATTCTTGACGATTCAGTTACTTAGGAGCAGCTTGTTGGCCGCGATGATTTCACCGCCCTCCTTCCCCCCCCCCCGGCACCACTCTTTATGAAGACAGTGCTCCGGTTACTTTGCAGCTAGAGAGTCTGATCCGCAGAGCATATCATGCCCTTCGAACTCATTGTCTAGCCGCTGCCTTTGATGCCTTCGATGGTCCCAATACAGAGTCCAACAGAAAGCAGCGGTTCGTTGGTGGAACTCTCACTTGGATTGGCGATCACACCAGGAAACCGAGGCAGCCGCTTTTAGCATTCTGGAAGTGAGGCTGGCCTGCTGTACCTAGGAACACGTCGACCTGATGTCGACAGCATCAACTGAATCAAACGCTAAATCAAATGTAGCAAAGATTGACCATAGGTTTCTCAATTCACACATTGATTGATTGATTGATTGATTAGTTGACCATAGGTTTCTCAATTCACACAGAAAAAGGAAACAAAGCAAACCTGCCTTTGAGCGATAGAGAATACGCCATCTTCCACTTCCCCTTCCATCATCTTTCACTTCCCCTATGGCACCTCAGTCGAACCCTACCTTCGCCGATGATGCTGCTGCTGTGGTGAATGCCGCAGAGTCGAAGCCATCAGAGACATCTGCCTACGCCTCAAGCTGTGCCATTTGTTTTTAATTTCTACCCAAAAAATTCTTTGTCGGTAGAAACCAGGTGCGACCGGGCAGGTAGTTACTTACCGCCTACCACTGAGTCGCACAAGGTCCTTGCTGTTTCACGAAGCATGTCCGGTTTCGGGTGCCCTTAGGAGCCAGTACGAGTGTACGATTGTGCTAGTTTCCTTTTTGGTACTCACTGAGGTAGTACCACAGCATGTTTGGTGCATATCTCTACCTAGGTGCTTCGCGAGTTATGTATTGCCTGTACAATACGCCGTAATATTAGAGGGGGCTGCCGGCGTCAAACTAACATTTGCACCGTTGTCGCTAGTCGC
>WPIO01000038.1:325000-332500 GCA_009760855.2 Cristatella mucedo | reverse complement strand
CACCAAAAACGGCGTTCAACTGGGAAATCGAAGTCGAGAGTCTAACGGCTAACGTCGTAACCCCACTTTGTCGACGGAAATTGTCGGCGCAAATCGGGGCAATGACGAGCAGGCTGCGCCGACTGGCGCCATCGACCAGCTTTTTACTTTCGCTTGCTCCTTCCTGCCGACTTCGCGAACTTCGCGGCGTGCACAGCGCTCAGCGCTCGCCTTTCGCGCTGGTGAGAAAATGAGCTTCTGTCGCCCGCGAGCGAGTGGGCGGGGCATGGCGAATGAAGCGCTAGGGGGCGGGGCAAGCCAATCGATCGGTTTCGGGCAACTTCTCGCAATCCGCGTTTTTGAGAATGAGAGCGGAATACCGTGAAAAGTGGTAATAGTGAAAGTAGTAGTGAAAGTCGGGTGACGCGTTCTGCGCAAACCCGGCGGCGGCACGTCCGGCAACGCCCTGGTCAGTTTCTAAACGTCCTTTATTGTGCTGAAAGTGCACATAGTATCATTATTAAAAAAGGGGCTGTTAAATCAGCTAGTAGTTTTTCCATCGAGCTCAACAACAGTTGTATCATTATTACATATATACAGATGTTTATGCATCAACAGTTGTGTGTATTGTGTGTGTGTGTGTGTGTGTGTGTGTGTGTGTGTCTGTGTCTGTGTAAAAAGTAATGTAAGGGTAAGTTGACCGCAATCGCACATTTTATAAAGAGGCAAAGAGCCCTAACGAATATCGCCAGCCATTGCAGTACGCAGTGAAAAATTTCCTGTTGTGGGACTCGAACTCTCGACTTTCGTCGACAAACTCTGTAGCCAGGCTCGTCTGTCGGGAGCGTCGCAGTTGCCACATCTCCACTACTTCTTATCAACCTGCACTGGCTCCCAGTCAAGCGACGTACCGAGTTCAAGGTTGTGTCACTCACTTTTAGGTCCCTTCTTTCTTTGGCTCCAGCCTACATATCAGATCTACTCCCCCCACCAGGCTCAGCAGCGTACCACCCACCCACTTTTCGGAATCTATTTGTTGACCTATATCTCATACGAACCTCACATCTTTCGGCGACCATGCTTTTAGTTCGTAAGCTCCTAAAGCCTGGAACTAACTTCCGACTGACGTCACAACATCCCCTGACTTAAAAATATTTAACAAGAAGCTACAAATGCACCTACAGCATCTAGCCGGTCCTTGCGATTCGTCTTTTGTGTGCTAATGCGTGCTGACATTGTGCATGCTGCTACTAACCATATTTGCATGTTGCCCCTGGTTATGTCACCTCTAACCATGTTATGGTTGTTGAAACTGAGCGTTCTATATGCCTAGCCCACCCGATCATGCTTCCTTTAAAGCATATGTAAAGTGCCTAGAAAGAGATTAGGTTCTCTGAGGGTGCTACACAAATGCATTATTATTACAAGTATAACAGTGAGTATGTGTGTCCATGCTTGTTTGTGCATGTTTGTGGCATGTTTGTGTGTGCGTGTGTGCGTGCGTGCGTGCGTGTGTGCGTGCATGTGTGCGTGCGTGCGTGCGTGCGTGCGTGTGTGTGTGTGTGTGTGTGTGTGTGTGTGTGAACGAGTGTGTGTGCTCGCGAGCGCGCCAGTGTCAGTCGCCTTGTGTTTGCTTGCGACCGCCGGCCCGGATGGCCCGGTCAGCCGGGGGTCGGCGCTCAGCTTCGCGACCGCCGCCGCCGCCGCCATTGCAGCGGCCGTCGTTTCCGATGAGCGCCTCCCGATGAGCGAGGTGGCCACCGGCTTCACTTCGAAGGAGCTGCGGCGGCCGAGCCCCTCTCCCCCCCCCCCCCCCCCCGCTCGAGAACCCCCCCACCCCCGCTCGAGGCCCCTCGACTCCCGCTCGAGCGCGCGTGTCCGACTCGGTCGGCTCCGAGAAGGAGGCGGAGCCGCCTTCTCCGCCTTCTCCTCGCTCGCTCGCTCGTCAACGCGCTGAGAGCGAGCGAGCGGCTCCGCCCAAGAGTGGCAGCGACGAGCCACAGACTGGCCGACTGGTTGCGGCGCCCAATTTTCGGCGGCCGCGGCGTCGCCGGCCGCGCGCGCGCGGTATCGACCGCGTATCACGGCCAGTCAGTCATGCTGCTGCCTCGCAAGCATCGATCGCCTCTCTTCTTAAGACAGCTATAAATGATAACGAGGCGCTCGCGATAGCGAGGAGCCGCTCATTTCGCGACACGGGCGACGGCCGTTCGCCGGACGACGGCCGCTCAGCCGACGGCCGTAAGTAGTTCTCGCAGCTAAGCCGGTTGCCTATCGATCTCTCCTGCCGCGAATAGGAACGCTCTCATTCCAATTTCCTCAATTCGTGCCGTTCTCGGTGACCGTTACGTAACGACACGCTGCTGCCAGGCCGCCGCCCACCGCCTCTTTGCCTCGCACCGCGCAGCGCCGCGCCGTCCGCCAGCCTAGATCCGGCGGCAGCGCAGAGCAGAGCACCCGTTTCGCGTCGGCTCGACGAAATGCTGCTGGCACGTCGGCCAGAAGAATGACAGCGTAAGAGCAGCTGGCTTCGGCGGTCGCACCCGTTTTGCGTTGGCCTTCAGCTTTCCTTAACTGAAACGGAAGCTGTGGCGAGCGCGGCGTTCCTTCGGAGCGCTGGGCGCGCTCTCGGCGGCGGCGGCGGCTGCGGCTGCTTCCACGCTCTCGCTCTCACTCCGCTCGCTCTCCACTCCCGTGGCCCATACGTATTCGCTCCTAGGGATGGAGAGAGCGAGAGCGAGTGCGCTGGCGCGTAGGCGATACTCGGCGGCCGCCCGCCGGAACTGAGCGTCGCTACTCGAAATGGCTGGCGGCTTTTCCGTCGGTGCGCTTTAAAGATGGCCTCGCGGAGCGTTCTCTGCTGCGCTGCGGTCGGTCCGCTCTGCGGAGAGCCGGGCTAAGCGCGCTCCGACGAGCGCCAGACGAGCGCCGCGCCCGCGACAGCGCAGCGCGACGAGAGTGCGAGTGAGAGAGAGAGAGCGGAGGAGACCGGCAGTACGGTTCAGCGGCGACGAACGGCCCGCCGCAGAGCAGACAGAGCAGATTCGTCAGAGAGCAAACATTATCGACGCGTCCGGGTCAAGCGGTGCAATTAATTGCCATTAGGCATAATCACCCCTTAGATCGGCAAACAATGGGAGCTTCGCGTTTTGATCTTTTCTTTTCTCGCTCGCCGAAACAAAAAGGACAATCGCGCTAATGACAAGATTCCCTCCAGCGTTCAATATATACCGTTGCCGCCCGCCGCCGCCGTCGCCGCCGCCGGGAACGCTCGCGGCTACCAGCAGGCGGTGAGAGTCGCGGCGGCAGACGCGCCGGTCCGCGGAGCGGCCTCACCAGGCAGGCGACCGCGCGGCGGGCGTGCGGGGCTTTTGGCTAATGCAGCAGACGATGCTGCCACTTGCGCTCATCACGAGTCGAGCAGTCGGTCGCCCCCCCCCCGCGCACGCGAGAGAGAGAGAGAGAGGCTGCGCACGCGGCGGACGCAGGCGGCGGCTGCCGTCCACGTCCGCCAGCGGTCGCGACAGCGGCCCTTCTTTTCCGCAAACGCACGAGCGCGCGGGCACCTGCAGTCGCCGCGGGCCTCGGGACAGAGCGCGGAGGCGGACAGGCGGATGCGCGCCGTGCGCGTCTTGAAGTTTGTTATCGCAGCAGCGCCTCGCGGCCGCGCCGCCGCCGCCGAGCGCCTCGGCTCGTCTTGTTTAGCTTCCCGAGCGCGAGCGATTAGGCGGCGCTTTTCGCGACTGTCCATTGTTTGCAGACTTGTTGTTGGTGTATACACCGAATTAATGACGGTCCATTTAAAATATTTAGCGCTGAAAGGAGTCAGCCGTAGCAATATTTGCACGCACAACACGCGCGGCACCGGACGACACAAGCGGGCTCTCCGCGCCAGGGGTAGCTGCGTGCGAAGCGCATCGCGCTCCGCGTGCGGCGGCGGCGGTGGCGGCGGCGCCTGCGCCCCGAGCCGTCGCCCGCCCCACCCATCCCCCGCGACTACCGCTAACGATCGGCGATGGGGATCGGGGCGAACGGCGGCGAGCGCGGAAAGCCCGCGGCGACTGGCGGCGCCTCGGGGACGGCGAGTCGACGGGCGAGTCCTCCTGGCTTTTGGGCCCGACGCCCACGTCGCACGCGGACGAATCCATCGCGGATGTCGCACGCGCCCGCTCGCGATTCATACTGCGGCGCCGCTGCCGCTGCCTCTTGCGGCGTCGGCTGCGGCTCGATCGAGCGCGGCGGCGGCGGCGCGTCCCCGCCGATCCGTCGCTTGAGCTTTCGTCTCCCCAGCCATTCCAGCATGCAGCTACCGGCCGCGTCCCGGGAGCGGACTTGCCGCGGAGCGCGACGAAGGGCGAACGAGCCGCACTGGAGCGCTAAATGACGCGGCGGCGGGTCGCCGCAGCGCCACCTGGTGCCAAGTCAACACCCGCCGTGGCATTGGTTGCCCGACGGCCGCCGGTGCGGGAGCGTGCTGGGAGCGTGCGGGCGGGCGTTGCGGACGCGTCGGTTTCGCGCGGAGGGGCGTAGCGAGGGCGCACTTATCCTTATCTCGGCGACGGTGCACTCGACTTGCCCGGGACGCCACTGGCGCAACATGGACTGCTGCTGCCACCGCCGCCGCCGCCGCGGCGAGCGCGCCTGCGGCGTCAGTATGACTTCGACCTCTCTCTGGATAGGTGCCATGGCTCGGGCTCTGCTCGTGGCGCTGAGCGCGCACCTGCTGGTCGCAGCGACGAGCGGCATGCCTCCTCGCCTAGCGGCGTGCCGCGAGGTGGTGAAGGCGAAGGATGCGACCGAGGTATATCCCGTCGCGCAGTCGTGTAAGTACCGCGCCGCACTCGGCGGCGGCGCCACCCTTGCAACCGGGATCCGCGGGCCCTCCAGCGCCGCCGCACCGTCCTACCCGTTTGACGGCGACCGGCTGGCGCCAGCTTAGCGCCAGCGCGTGCGGCAAGCTGCGCCGCGGTAGCCGCAATTCGAACGCCTCGGCGGCGTAACCGGCGGCGACGACGCGGCTCGCGCCGACCGCGCGTCCGACGCCGAACGCTCCGCGGACGTCGCCCGAGGGGCGTCTTAAGCTGAGCGCCCCCCTGTCTCCTCCCTCCCCGTCTCTCTCTCTCTCTCTCTCTCTCTCTCTCTCTCTCTCTCTCTCTCTCTCTCTCTCTCTCTCTCTCTCTCTCTCTCTCTCTCTCTCTCTCTCTCTCTCTTTCTCACAGCGCTTCCAGTGGTGCGAGCGTGCCGCACGGGCGCCGCAGCAGTTCGCTCGGCTGGCCTGCTAGCAGCGCCTGCAGCGTCAGCCCCCGCCCCCCGAACTGCGCGCAGGCGAACGACGGCCGACTGCGAGCGCCGGCCATCGCTCGGCGGAGGCTCGCGCCGCGAGCGCCATCGCGCTCCAACGTTTCTCCGGATGGGGGCGGGGGGGGGGGCGCCAGCCTAGCGCCTGCCTCCGCAGCCGCGCGTTCGCTGCCGCTGCTGCGGCGCCGTAGTGGGGGGGCGGGCCCGCGGGGGCTTTCCGAGAGGGCTCTGCCGCTTCGCCCTAGAGCTCCACTCCGCTACTGGGTGGGAGCGGCAGCTCACCGGCGCTCGGCGTCTCGGTCGCTCGCTCCTCCACCCCCGTCCCATCTTCTCTCTCCCCTTCTCCCGCCGCCCTCCCCCTCCCGATTTGGCAGCGCCCTCGGTGACGGCACTTTCTGCCGCTTCATTAGCGGTCAGGCGCCAGCGACTCGGCTGACTCGCCGCCGCCGCCGCGGCCGCCGCGGCGGCTCGCTATCACCGGATGCGATAAGGAGAGTGGCGCTCAGCGGCGCTGGGCAAATCCGTCCTTTGTTTATTGTCGGGACGCGAAAATTGAAGCCGCCGCTCCGGTCCAGCGGACTCCGCGGCGGCGCTCCCCGCTCCGCCGCTCGCAGGCGCCGGCAGCTCGAGCGCTTAAGCGCCCGAGCGCTCGCTGCGACCCATGCGCACGCTCGGCGTCGACGGCATTTCGGCGCCCTTTGGCGCTTCGCAGCCGTCTCCTCGATCGGTTCATCGCTCGTCAGTGGACGCTGGCAGCGTTTGCCACAACCGCGGCGACCTTGACGGCGCTCGTGTCGAGCGTTCAAGGTCGCGCCGCCGCCGCCGCTGCCGCCGCCGATACTAGCAGCCCAGCCGCCGCCCTCTTGATCGACTTTGCTGGCCTCGAAAGGAGCATCAGCGCCGCCGCAGCAATCGCCGCCCTTACGAATGCGCCCGGTCTTCCGCATTGCAGACTCGTGCCAGAACGTCTCGTTTCCGTGCGGCAGCACGCCGGTCCTGTATGCTGACACGAGAAACTGCGAGAACTACTACCGGTGCACCCTGATGACTCTCGAGCAGTGTCCCTGTCCCGTCGGCACCACGTTCAACGTGCAGACGCAGGCGTGCGACGGCACCGCATCGGCGTGCGACTGCACGCAGGCGACTGCGTCCACGGCCGCCGTCGCAACGCCGGCGGCGCCCGTTCCCGCGTCGCGGACGCTGCCGCCGACGGCAGCCGCGACCAGGCCGCCTGGCCCCGGCGGCAGTGCGACGCCTGCCTCGCTGCTGAGCAGCAGCACTGCGGCTCCGGCGATCGTCAAGGACGTCGTGGAAGTCGTGGCAGCCGAGGGCGGCGAGGGGGGCACGACCGCTCAGCACGGGGCCAGCAGCAACGGCGGCGGCGGCAGCAGCAACGGCGTCGATGCGACCGTGGTCGTACCGGCCATCGTCTGCAGCTTCCTGCTGCTGGTGGCGGTTGTCGGCGTCCTGGCCTTCCTGCACGTTCGAGGCTACCTGGGCCATCGGTAAGAGAGCGACGGCTGCAGGGATCCCTCTCGTGCCGCTTCTCGGTTTCTCCCCTCACTCCATCAACTCGTATTCATGTTTCTTTCTACTACTGCTGGCGCTACCTCTATTTGTGAAGATAATTATTTTCGTAGAGCCTTAAAAGCGTGCTACGGCACGTACCTTTCGATCGTGCCTCCTGTGCAGCAAATGTAGAGTGCCTAGAAAGAGATTTGAGTTCTCGGAGGGCGTTATATCAAATGTATTATTAGCATCCGTATTATTATTATTAAGAGTGCTAAAGCATCTCTTTCCAGGCAGTCCGCTTGTGCTGGAAAAGAAACAGATGCTCAGCTCATGTCAGATTCAGATTCTGTCTGTCATCTTCTTTTCGCCTTCTGCATGTCTGGTTTCATCGGTCTGCGTGTGTGTCTGTCTGCATACACTCCTCTTAGTTTCTGTACGACTGTCTGTCTTCGGTAAGCCGACGTGTAAAAGTTTACCTACTTACAGAAGACCTGTCGTTTACCTTGGGTTTATCTGCCTATATGTACATGTCCATCCATCTGGCTGCTGTACACCTTTGTTGCAGTCTCCTTGCTCAAAGTCATCTCTAGATCTAAATCTCTTATGTGTGTGTATCACCAGTCGTCGGTGCTATCGAGCTGTGCTCATGCTTGCCTGCTATCGTTTTGAGCACCGTTTCTCTCGTTGATCGCGACGTTGACCGTTACGGTG